>OY735270.1:6662557-6790372 GCA_963457715.1 Argyresthia albistria | reverse complement strand
AAGAGCGCAAAATCTCGTATTTGGCCAGTCGGCAGGCCTATTACATTCGGACATTGACTAACAAGTACGGCATTTTCAGCCCTTGGTAGCAATCGACCACCATCGTTATTCGGAGGAGAGGATAAGAGAAAACTAAGAAGATTAGTATGATGTTACCTCGACTAAGTCGTTTCTGTAGCGGCGCGCGGCCGAGCTGCGCCGGCGTCGGCTGAAGCGGGAACGGACGCGCCTCCTCCACGGGTGTTTCCCACTGCCTACACAGATACACACGTTTGTTACATATCATACCCGAAATGATAGACATCGTAAACATTTGATGTGTCATCTTTGTTCTTAGTAAATAACAGTTGTAGGAGAAGGCTACTCCAGTCTTGATTATGTTGTAGATCCGGCCTTGAAGGACGATCTGTAGATGGAGCGACGAAGCTACCTCCGTCGCTCCAGAGTGCAAGTTATACTACCTCAGTAGCGTAGCTTGCATCGCTTTCAACTCTACAGTACTCTCGCTTTTTATTAGTAATATATAATCAAAACGCAACGTGTTGTTCGCGAACATAGGACACTTCTGTTACAAAATAATCATTTCTGGTTGATCATATTATTGATTGCTATTAAAAAACCCACTCACTTCGGTGCTGCGTTATTGTTTCCCTGCGAAACGATCACAGACTGCGGGGTTTGGCATTGCGTATTCTTGTTGGCGTCCACTTCTGTGAAATACCAAACGGACTTTATTAAGACGTCATTTGAATATAAATCACGAACGAAATCATTGTTTAACAGTAGCTCCTTCCAATCCTTCGTATCGTGGGAATCAGCAATAAACGAAGTCACAAACACACAAATTAAACACCCAGGTCCTGGGGATTTCATTTTTAGGGTTCCGTACCCGAAGGGTGCCAAACGGGACCCTATTACTGAGACTTCGCTGTCCGTCTGTCTGTCTGTCTGTCTGTCTGCCTGTCACCAGGCTGCATCTCATGAACCGTGGTAGCTAGACAGTTGAAATTTACACAGATGATGTACTTCTGTTGCCACTATAACAACAAATACTAAAAAACAGAATAAATTTAATATTAAGGGGGGCTCCCATATGGTGTTTTTTTTTGCGGTTTTTTATAGATAATGTTACGGAACCCTTCGTGCGCGAGACCGACTCGCACTTGGCCGGTTTTTATTCCTCCCCAGCCATTATTCGAACTCTGATCTCTCGATGGTTAATAAATAAGTAGAGAGGGGCGCGCCGTGATATCGTAGTGCATCCTAAAGCGGGCTACACACGACATGATATCGGTGACGATCTAGGGCTAGGGTGTAAAAAGGCAATAAACTGGAGCCGCCTCCTGTGTGTGAGTACACCACTACAAGCGCACACAGCAGGTGGCTCCAGTTTATCACATTTATCCAGTTTATTAAGCTCTGAGAAAGAACTATTTCGACTAACCAGTAACATAGAGTCCCTGTAGCCGCACATACTGCAGCGGCTGCTGGTCGCCAGAGGGCGCCTCGGCCTGGCTCGTCTTGATCATGAGGTTGCCGGACGCGTCCGACACTAGCGAGAACGTCAGCGGACCTGGGAAGGGGGTTGTAGATTACAATTTTGTACAAAATTGGCAACATATTTTTGGTCTTTCGTCACACCTCGGAAACACCATAGAACGCTCGTAAAATAATCACCTATTACTACTACATAACCAAAATGATGTTTGTATAAGTGCAAATGTGTGCGTAAACTTTGCTAGGGCTGGTGGCGCGGCAAATGCAGCGATATTAAAGTATACGCGTCGTCACTCGTCTGGCGTTCAGCCCTGTCTATTGATCCTTTAACCAATTCTTTGACGCCAGGGGTGGGGTGCGGTATCTGAATCAGCGCGGGGAAGGAGTGGCCATTCTGTACGGAGTACTATTATCTCTTCTGTGCTCTCGTTTAGAAAATAATATGGTCTAATTGAATGGGTATCTTGGCGACAAAGCAACAAATCCTAGTGAATTTATGAGAGCTAATGTCAAGTTGTCAGCGTACAAATACAAGTTTTATTTTTTCGGCATTTGAACTCTAACAATCTCATCAATGTTGCTTCCAGCAAGCTCACTTAGCGAATACCGATTCACATCTAATATATAATTATTTGTCTGGTCCGGTCATTGCAGCCATGCCGCCAACTACGCCTCACTGGATGATATATAAGACACTCTTTAAAGCCGTTTCGAAATAACAATAACTATGAAAACTCGCATATCTAGTCATCTGTGGGTAGTTGTAAAAATGGCCCGCGATTTGTAACCTTATTATTTTTTAATAAAAATCAAAAACTATGAAATGGAAACCATCAAATAAGGATGGCTACACAGTTGAACATTGACAGCACTCACCAGTACTATTAGTGTTCTCCCTCTTCAACCAAGTAACGCTCTTCATCTGCGTCACACCGACCGCCTGCGTCTGGCTGCCCGACGATATCACCTGCACGCCCGGGCTCGCGATCGTCGGCGAATGCATTATCGACGCTATGGCGTTGTCCAACGCCGCTTGCGTGGACATGTTGGGTGTGGTCAGGGAAATGGACTGGACGCTGTTGGTTAGTGATTGGGCCAGGGATTGGGGCGAGCTGGGCACGTGGTTGGGTGTCTTGTTGAGAGAGGAGAACGACCATTGGCGGTGGTTGTCGCCTGGAAAAGAGGATAGATTGTTGAGAATCGAGAAACATTTAAAAAAATGAAAGTAAATCACGAGAGAAAACCTGCATATCAGTATTTGGCAGAGCGGTGGTGTTGGCAACACACATATGCAAAAAAGTAGGTTTACAATCCTGGTTTTACACGTGCCACACCTGGTTAAAATCTGTGCCTTTCTAAAATAGTATGGCAACTCGCAAAGGAGTCTACAGTCTTCCAATCTTTTGGCTGATGAGTGACGTTTACAGGGGCACCAGGTTTACGCAACTCTACAACGAATCATCAACAGAGATCTTTCAATCCTCATCATGGTCATCAAGCGTTAGTTCTGCCTATCACCGCGCGATCTTCGGAATACTGTTATTGGCAGAGGAATTGTAAATATCATATACCGTTACCGTTATCAGTGTGTGTAGACTTGAAAGCGCCCCCGGTCGGTTGGAAACCCTTGGAGCCGCCAGGACTCGAGGCTGTGATGCCACCGAGCAGGTTGTCCGATGATCCGGCTCTGGAATATTTACAAGTAAGTACACATATTTATAAATAAATGGTCTACTGGGCCTACTTAGACAGTAAGTTCTATGAAGAACGACTAATGAGATAACATATAGTTGTGTATAACGCCAATGAGTTCCGTATATTTCAGGCTAAAATATTTCTACTACCAATGCTGCTCGTATGTAACATCAACTTAATTTGAGCAGCTAGTTCTGCATACGCTAGCCACTCACCTGGCCTTGATAGGCTTCGGGCGGCGCGTCTGATCGTGCGGGTAATCTGCGCGCGTATCGTGTATGCTCTCCGAATCAGAGTCGGTGACCTTCTCGGCGCACTTGAGATCTATGTGCTCTATGGCCGACGGGATCTGGTCGTCCATTGACGGTAATCTGTGGAATTGAATACTCGGTTGGAATACATGCAGAAAGGTGAAGCCGTTTGGGATATCATTCGTGCGGTCGGCAAGACTGTCGAGCCAAAAACAGTCCGAATGACAATGAAATTAATGTTCAAACCAAAAACCAAATCAAAATCGGTCCCCCGTTTGGGTGCTACATTATACCAGATTACCAGACATATACTGACTAATACAGCCTCATCTTTTGCGTCAGGGGATGAATATAAATAAGATGAATCTACCTGACACAAAGGTGAATCACGAATATCACCGTACCGTAAAAGTAAACAAGTCTAGGTGGAATGATCATTATTCGACTAATATCTAATAGAATCCGGCACAGATATAGGCCAATGGGATTGAGGTCCGATGGCCCAATATCAACTTTAATCGGCTATTTACGTCAACAACTCTAGATGGAATAATCTTTAATCCATTGTAGAGCTTGTCCAAACTGAAATGACGCTCCCCACTCCTTTATTCGCGATATTTTTTATTTCTGTGTAAATGTGGTAGTGGGGCGCGTCATTTCATTTTGAACAAGCTCTAAACCAATCGCATACCGATTCACTGACTACCATCGATTCATAAATATTCAAAGAATTCAAACGCGCAAAGGTATAAACTATAAAATTCTTTCGATGGGTTTGCCCCCTGTCACGCAAATATGAAGCATTGAATCACTGGCTAAAAATCGTCTGACCACAGGAAAAGGCGTGACGCTGTGTATGTTGTACTCACGATGAGCATCTGCTCGTCATCGCTGAGATGCGGCGAGGACGGCAGGTTCAGTGACATCGCGGGCAGCTCGCAGGCCGGCGCGCTCGGGTCGAGGGGCGTGCGCGGACTCTGCGGGGGGGGGGGGGGGGAGGTTGAAGGCGCTGGTGGCAAAATTCTAGTCCAAAAAAAGGTATGCAGATCTATTCTGTGACTCAAATATCACTAGGAATTTCAATTCTAATTGACAAATCGACCAATCAGAACACGATTACTTTTCACAAGCTGTCTTTTGTAAGCGTCAATTTGAGGGATTGGGACTTCCTAGATATCATAGGTACTTAATAATGCTACTGCAACTAGATTTAGGCCAACTATTATGCAGGAAAGCTTTCAAATATTGGAACATAAAAACATAATCATACAGTTGCAATGAGTATGAGTACATAGACATCATTTATTAATAATACTCATGTACCCCATCAACTGGTTACTACATCATTGTGGAATGTGGATCTTTGTGTGTTGCAATATGTTCAGTATTGTCCTTCATGTTTCGTGTGGCTGAGTCAGGTCTCTATTGCTATGCTATAGTAGTTCACCTGCGGCATGGAGCCGGTCGGGTCTCGGCTACTTCATGTTTCGTGTGGCTGAGTCAGGTCTCTATTGCTATGCTATAGTAGTTCACCTGCGGCATGGAGCCGGTCGGGTCTCGGCTACTGGACGATTTCCTGCGATCCTTATTGCACCACTTCCATTGAGGGTGAGCTTTGAAGTGGGCCTCCTTCACCTGTTAACATAACATAACATTTACATACAGGCACATACATGTGTTTGTTTGTTTATTTGGGAACTGAGTCCACAGCACGATATACATTATTATAACTTAAAAATATGATTGAACATAGGCCAATTAAGGACTCTTATTTTCTCTTTGTTTTGTGGATTTGGTAAGTTGTCAGATGATTGTATGATTGAAGATATGCGTGGAATAGAACGTAAGGTGCTTTAGATAGATGGGACGGATGACTGAGAGGGAAAGAGAGAGGAGAGGAGAAGAGAAGATGGACGACGATTGCTAAGACGTGACTATTGATTTCTAATATTTTATTACTTTGTGTTTGGAAAGTTTAAAGCTACCAAGGAAGTAAAATAAACATAAAACAGTTCATCCAAGACTCTCTCTTACTATTCCCACATACATTGCTTCTGGCTTACGCTAGGAGACGTCTGGAGAAACAGAAACAGTTACGTCACAAACATGTTAACATCCAAGACCTGTAGTTTTTTCCTTCCTCCGGGATTCAAAGCTCCTCAAGGGACCTCTCGGGAAACAGCCTCGACCGCAATACCACAGAGGTCATCGGATGCATTACAATATGCTGCCGAAGAGGCAAGAAAAGCACTAATAGGCTAGTTTTAGTCTCACGTTGAGAGACATTGACCATCAGCGCTGACACACTAATGTATGGTTTTCATGAAGCGTTTTAGAATTACGCCGACTGCCTCTCCCTTCGATTCAGTGTGTGTTCTAGTGTCGACCTGACCGTACGCGTCAGCGAGGTTCAGTCCCTGCGCGGCCGTCGGCAGCACATTAGCGGCCGTCCATTAATTACGTGAGGCGTTCAGGGGGGAGGGGGCGATCCGAATCTCATCTTATCTCACGTTGGGGAGAGGGAGGGTTTCGGCAAATATCACGTAATATTTATTCTCGCAAGAAACAGAGTGAAATTGCGAAAAAAATGGGTTTATACTAAGTAAAACATGATCCTACACGAAAACATAGTCATAATAAACAAATTATAAACTTTTTTTTAATAAGTCCGATACACCTTTACAATAGAAACACATTTTTCAAAATCTCACGTGAGATTGTGGGATGGGGGAAGGGGTTAAGTAAAATCTCACGAAATCTCACCAGGGGGAGAGGGGGGTCCGAAAATCCCCGAAAACCCCTCGCGTAATTAATGGACGCCCCCTTAGAACGACTCGCGCTGTGTGTGAGTACACCACTCCAAGCGCATACAGCAGGCGGCTGCAGTTTAACACACTTTTTCACCGGCACTGATTTAGTGATTAAGAGAGGGATAGAACTATAGCTCTGTCCCTCGCTTACTCACTAAACAGGCGCCGGTGCCGTTGGCGGGCCGGCGTATGGAAAAAAACGCCTATTGTCCCTATAGCAGGCGTGTGAGTAGCAGGCTTAGAACCAGCCATAGATTCATCATTAACCTCGCTCGCCAGCTCGTGGTATAACTCGCCCAGGATCTTGCTCAAGGTGCGGTCTGCCTGTGTGTGTGCGCGTGTCTGTGGCACCCACCTCGCTCGCCAGCTCGAGGTACTTCTGCTTCTCGGCCGGCGGCAGCGCGTACCACCACTCGCCGAGGATCTTGCTCAAGGTGCGGTCTGCCTGTGTGTGTGCGCGTGTCTGTGGCACCCACCTCGCTCGCCAGCTCGTGGTACTTCTGCTTCTCGGCCGGCGGCAGCGCGTACCACCACTCGCCGAGGATCTTGCTCACGGTGCGGTTGTCCTGGTTCGGGTGGCGCAGATGCACGGTCTGCCGGTGCCGCTTCGAGAAGATCATGAACGCGTTCATCGGCCGCCGGATGCGCGACTCCTTCTGTGGGCAGACGGACACGTTTAATCGGGCGGGACATTTCGTTTGAGAAATTTGTGTAGGATGTGTCATCATGGGAACCAGCGACAACACAAGCAAACAACTTACCAAGACATTCTCTTCGAAAAGTGCGTAAAAAAAACAAATGACCCATGTATAAAAACAGCAACAAAAATTATCGCAGAATTAAAACGCGATGTAGGAATGTCTATAAACCGTATTTCCGAGCGCCATCTGTTATCAGCGGTTGCACCCACCTTGTCAGCCGGCGCCGGGTTGAGCGACGAGAGGCTCTGCGAGCGCCGCTTGGTGCCGTCGTCGCCACCGCCGCCGCCGCCCGGCGCCTCCTCCTCGAACACCTCGTCGTCTTCGTCCGCGCACATGGTTACTGTGTCGCCTGGCGGGCGGGAAACTGGTTATAGCACAGACTATCTTATAGTACTACGCACAGAAGATTCACTCTGGAGTTACTCTAGCTAGGCTGTCTATGCTACTGCATATGCTCGCATGCGAAATTGAAACTTATCGTAAAAAGTTGAATTAGAAAACTGCGCCAAATCTGAATTCCTTTGTGTATTTCAATTTCTTAAGCGGTTATTAGTTACTGTAATCATAATTACTCCTTTTCTCATAGAGGGTGATTAAAAGTAGAGTGTCCACCTCAGGAGAAAAAACTATTTTTGGCTCGAGTGATGTTCAGTTCAGTTCAAAATTTTTATTGACCATAAAATCACATATTACTTAGTCAACGTGTACTTTGTACTTTAAACCCTCGCTCCCTCAGGATTCTACTTATGAGTCTAGAATCCCTCGATCGCTCAGGATTCAAAAAACACTCCCTTGGTAAACAATCTACTATTATCCGGTGATAGCCTTCCTCACCGTTATGATCCGCCGCGTGGTCGGCCTGCTTCATGGTGGGCGTGCGCGGCGTGTGCGGCGTGTGCGGCGTGTGCGGGGTGCGCGGGGAGGGCGGTGCGGGCTCGGCCGGCGCACCCAGCAGCGGCACGAGCGTCTGCCAGGGGAACACGCTCGGCGCTGCGCCGGCGGCGCTGGTTGATACTGGGGAGAGGAGGAGAGTTTGATGCTGCGGGTATACTATCGCGATAGAATTCTTATGCCCGAGTTCACCAACAATCCCTGTCTTTTTTTTCTTTTTCCCACTTGTGGTTTTACAGCATGCCCAAATCACAAGAATGTATCGTACTTTTTATGAAAATAAATAATCTTTGAATCTTTTGGGGACACCCATTTCTACTTTTCGGTTGTTTCGCTTTGAACTAAGTTTAGGGGTCATCTAGACGTCTAGGGTACCCCCTAAATTTAAAAGACCGGGCTCCGAAGCAATTGCTAGACAGCTAAGAAAAAGAGCTATAGTCTATTCGAGATAAGAATGCAGTAAAGTCATCACTGTCAATCAAATGACGAAGGTCTCGCTGTCGACAGAGTGCGCGATGTGCGGCCAACCACACGATCGTTGTCGCGATAAAATCCTTCGAAGTGCGAAAATTTACCGACAGCGGCGCGAAGGCATTTATTCTATTTGGCTAGACTTGTTTACAACGGAAATATCGGCGCCATATGAATTGGACATCATGAAACGGTGAAATCTTCTAGGTTAAACACTGCGGTAGATTATTTGAAGACAAGGGGGCGAGCGCAGCGGAGCAACCGAATAGTTAATCCACTCGCGCGCTGTATACACTATCAAATAACTTACCAATAATCGCTGAGGGCGGAGGCAATACAGGTAGAAGTTGACTGGGGTGGACTATGACAGCGCTACTGTTCACATTGTTCACCTGAAACAATACACACATTATTATTATTACTATTCTTACACTTCATCTTCTCAGTCGTATCACTCTTGGCAGAGTGGTCGTGGTCGTCATTTCGGTCGAGTGACCCGCCTTACAATTCGTCGCCATTCCTCCCTGAGGGCTGCTTTTTTGGTGCATTGGTTTTGGTTTTGGTGCATTCTTACACTACATTATATAAATGCACTTGAATACGACTGGACCTCGTTGGTGATCTGGCACCATATTCTCATAAAAAACGCATAGGGATTGCGCATTGATAGCTACGCAGGGACGCAAAATGCCCTATTTAGTTTGTTAGCAGCTATTTTGTTTGGAGACTTACATCTCGACGACTCGATTATCGCTATATGGTTTCCATATGAGAATCAGGCAGATGTATTCACCTACGATGTTCAACATCCATAATGGACTGTCTAAAAATATCGAAGTACTTACATGTTCACCATTGTCAAGGCCTCTGTGATGTTCTTGCTCACTGTCGTTGATGATTTGTTGAGTGAGATGTTGAGGCTTCTCTTGTATCTATAGAGAAATAAAAAAATAAAAAAACTGGTTTCGTAAAGCGGGACAGGAGCAGAGTCTCGATCGCGAACGTTTACGATATCGTAAAACGTTTTCGAGAACGCAGGAATTTATATTTTATGTCATAAAGAATAAGAATCACTGACATTTGGCTTTTCGATAGTTTTCTGTCGAATCTTTGTTCGTGATTGGGACACAGTTCGGTAGGAGGACGGGTATCAAACAAGAAAGTATGAAGCATTTCACACCAAATTCGGAAGCGTTACCCGCGGCCACCAGCTAGACCGAAGTGCCGAAGCCATAGATGAACGAAATTGAACTCAAGCGCAACGCAACTGCTGCGGGGCGATTCTGGCGCTAGCGAGATCATATCCATGGTCGAAATATCGATTTTGAGATACCGAAATCTCTATCAAAAACAAGAAATAGCTTTTCTTACGACTAGACTTTCTACCAACCGAGATATCTCAACCTGTTTTCGATCGAAATAAATATAAATCGAGATCGTTTTCGACGGATTTAGGCGGTATGAAAAACGATGTCTCGACTGGGGAGAAGATCTCGATAGCGCGAGAATCGGGGGCTGGGCCCGAATTCTACTTCAGTTTGACGCCAGCGTAAGTACGTTTTGGACAGTAGAATACGAAGTACGCTGGCTTCACGCCGGCGCTTGTGAATTGGATTCCGGTTTTAGTAGAATACCAAATACCTCGTATTGAAGTTTGTGCCAGGCTTGTGAACTTAGTAGAATTCGGCCCCTGGTTACGACTCATCGTTTACACACGCGGCCGGAACTAAAATGAACATCATGATATGGCCTCGTCAGAGTGAATGCGCGATGACTTGGGCCTGAGGCGGGCGCGGCGACGGCGGGGCTGCACTTTAGCCACACCCACCTTAGTCACTACAGTGGACGCAAGCGCCGGTTGCATATGTTCGATATTTCGCGCCCGCCTCAGCCTCGCAAGCCTCTCACTCTGGACGAGCACACTGACAACCAACCAGCCACCGGCCAAAGCCATAAAAGAACGAAATCCAATTCGAGCGCAACGCAACTGGCAACGTTTACACGCGCGGCCGGAACTACAATAGGCTTGGGGCCTGTCAAGTCAAAATAGATACTTTTTATGAACTGTCAAAACGGAACTTTTGTCCCCGAGTTCTATGAAATAACAACAGAATGACGTCATGTAAAAGTACCATTAAATGCTGTATTTTTTTGCACAAAATTGACTTTATAAAATATATCTGCTGGAAATATACAATTCTGAAAATGTCAAGCCATTTTGTACATAATGCTTAAACTTAAGACTTGCTCCTAGATTTATTGGATTACCTTGGCCACAAGCCTATCAACACCATCATCATATCATCACATGGGGATCTGTGAGCCGCCAACGAACCTGTATGGTCTCCTGCGGCTCGTTTTTTATCAGCACAATCTTCTTGTCGCCGGCGTTGTGCGGGAACACGTACAAGGTCGACCGCTTGATGTTGTCCTTCGAGTCAGTGTCCACGACTGATAGGAACCTGCCACACAGAATGTGTTTGAGTTACAGATACGCATAGTAATCCTACAGGCTTATCCATGCATAATGTTTGGACCAAAGGACGAACATCTATGGATATTGTCAACATACTTTAAGTTCGCAACCCAAATCAAACATCTAACTCAACAAGTGTGCTCGACACAACATGGTCGGACGGGAAGGCGCTGTTAACCATCACACAGGTTTTACACCTAGCTTGGTTAACAACGCTGTACCGAGAGATATTTGTCAATGTACCCACAATAAAACACATACTTACTTGCTTGCACTGAATAAAATGTACCGATGTCAGTTATGCAATAAATTTTCATTATCATTATCATGTGTAACAAAAAGTTATGCGAGAATAACTATCCCGGGGATAATTTGTGTGACAATGACAGTTCAAAATGAGGTCATTCTTAGGAAAAATAGAAGATACTCTCGAGTAAAAGGTAACTCGTTGGTAAAATTCGCTCTTAATCTAACAAATTTAATTTACTCTGTGTTAGTTTCCATGCGGAGTGGAAGCAAGAACCAAGTGACGAGGCCAAACCTTTAGGGCCCATCCGCAAAGATTTGTTTTCCGCGCGAATAATATTCGTCGGAAACACGGCAGCGAACGGAAAAACTCAAACCGTGTTTAAATGTAAAGTCGCACCAACCTGGTAGCCTGCAGCGGCGCTGGCTTCACGATCCTCGTAGTGTCCTCCATTCTCGCCTCCTCCGGGCGCTCCATACCCCGCCTCAGCTGCGGCACCGAATGATCCTCCTCATCATACTCCACCCGTCTCAGAAACCCCTCGTGGTTCGGGCTCACATCCGCCTCCCGGCGATACTCGTGAATGCCGTTACGCAGCTGGTGGCTTCTGTAGTCTTCTATGCCGTTTGAATTTGGAACGGTTCGTTGTACGACTAAGTTGTGTGGTGTATCATCTAGTTTGGCCCGGATGGAGTTGAGTTGGTGGTTGGATAGGTTGGATAGGTTCATGTTGAGTGTCATTCCGGGTTGGAGGTTGAGGGTGGATTGCAGGGTTGGCGCGATGCTGGTCTGGATGGTGCCGTTTTGGAGGCTCAGGCTGGTTTGGACGTTGAGCACGTTTTGTTGGGGCACATGGTTGGATTGGAGGCCTAGGGTGCCATTGCGGTTTTCGACCTGAAATTCCAAAATAATTAGTTTCGAAAGTGATGACGGGTTAATGGAAGGTGTCAGTGTCAGAAGGCACCAACAAAATGGCAAATCAATTATTTATTTAGCTTTTGGTAGCTTGAGTCTACATCAAAGAGGCGGCAGTTAGCGACACTGGATAGTGTCTTCGTACTCAACCTACATTTTTGCAGTACGCCCTCAATCGACTATACAACACAGTGCACTGTTTTTTATGGACAATTTAATAGTCATCTTCGATTTACATACACGCCTTTTTCCTTGAAGAGAGGTAAGCACAGACTATAGACCTCCACATACTACGGTTCTAGTATAAAGGGTGTAACAGAAGGGTGTAGTCATATTTTAGGGGGTTGTTAGGGACATCATTCTGAGCAACTTTTACTATGAAACCGATTTGATCAGAGCAACTTTATTTTTCATTGCTCCATATGTTTTGGCCCGGGCGCGGGCGCTCAGCTGTTTTGTAGAGAAGTGAAAATAAAGTTGCTCTGATCAAATCGGTTTCAAAGCGAAAGTTGCTCAGAATGATGTCCATAACAACCCCCTAAAATATGACTACACCTTTCTGTTACACCCTGTACATACATATCTCCGACTTATTGGCATACAAATTCTAGTATATGCGCTTACGTGATAATGGTAAGTAGGCGCCGGCGACACTCGTATGACGCTGGTGGCGACGCCGCTGACCGGCGGGCTCACCCGGCCCGGGCGGACCAGCTCGGGCCTGTAACGCAATGAACATAATGTTGAACACTCGCTTGATAAAGATGGCCGCCGTCTCAGTATACACCAAATAAGGGCCAGTCCACACAGCGATTTTTTACCGCGCGAATTTATTCTCGCAATTCTGTAACACGTTCAATACTATAGGAATAGCCGCACTGACGAGATTTTTGCGCAGTTTGCCGCATGCAGTTCACTGAATAAATAACCGGCCAAGTGCGAGTCGGACTCGCGCACGAAGGGTTCCATACCATTATCTATAAAAATCCGCCAAAAAAATCACGTTAGTTGTATGGGAGCCCCCCTTAATATTATTTTTTTTTGTTTTTTAGTATTTGTTGTTATAGCGGCAACAGAAATACATCATCTGTGAAAATTTCAACTGTCTAGCTTCCACGGTTCATGAGATACAGCCTGGTGACAGACGGACAGACAGACGGACGGACGGACAGCGAAGTCTCAGTAATAGGGTCCCGTTTGGCACCCTTCGGGTACAGAACCATACAAAGGCGAGAATTAAATTCGCGCGGTGAAAAATCGCAGTGCGGACGGGCCATAAGCCTAAGTGTCGGTATATGCTGAGACGCAGGTCACACAGAGCAGATTCGCAAAATCTGATCTTCGTGGGCTGCGTCTTACCGTACGTCCAGTCTAATCGCGCTATGATTATTCTGATTGATTTGATTGTATGATTGAGACCAACTACAATCCATGATAGCCAAGGATTGCTTTACAAATTTTAAGGCGTCAGAGCTGAGCTACTATTCTCGAATTACTCAGACCTTGTAGCCAAGTAGCATTCCCAATCTTAACACTCGCACGCCAAGAAAATGTATTCGATTTGCCGCACAAAGTATCACTTGACGACAAGCGGACGCAAGTTGGCTAGGGTTAGTGTTGCCTATCAATAGTCGAATATCGATAGTTTATCCAAACGATATCCGGAAAATCGATAGTAATATCGATAGTACCGATTGTATTCATAGTCTAATACCACAGATACTATAATATTATACTTATACAGATAGACCACCTAGAACAAAATATGACACCAGCGTAAACTGAGATGCTACGAAAGCTTCTTTAGTTCGAGGCCAATATCGCTTGGTGCAGCACCATCGAATAATTGCAAATACCACGAGATGGCGCTAAGATATATAGGATTTATTCTAAGATTAGCGCCACCTAGAAGTATGTTAACTGAAACCATGGCGTTTAAAGTACAAATATTACTCCTCACGCCATCTCTTTTTTACAAAGGGTTACTAATTCTAATATGTATGGGATGAGCACCCTGTGCTAATAATACTCATGAGTAGCAATACCATCGGTAGTATCGCAGTT
Source organism: Argyresthia albistria (assembly GCA_963457715.1). Lineage (NCBI taxonomy): Eukaryota > Metazoa > Arthropoda > Insecta > Lepidoptera > Argyresthiidae > Argyresthia > Argyresthia albistria. Next base: position 6,776,354 of record OY735270.1, on the reverse strand, counting down.
TGGCAATAGTATTGTGTCGTTTCAAGTCGATAGGCCTAATCAATGCTAAGACATAATGTTTTATATAAAAACTATCGATAGTATATATCCATCGAATTTGTGGCAACACAAGTTACTACCCGACCAAATTAAGTTTGCACGTCGTCGCGTCGATTGCATTGCATTCGAGCGAGGTGCAAACTCAGCTTGGCCGGCCGGGCTGGCTGCTTACCGGATGAGGCTGTGCCGGTAGGGCTGCGGCTGCGGCGACGAGATGGGCACGAACACGTTGCTACGCAGCGCCGGCGACGCGGCGGCCGGCGGCGAGGCGCCCGGGGAGCCCGAGCGAGAGCTGCCCAGCGACACTGCCGGCGGGAGCGGAGTACGCTATACAGCTGTTGCGACTCACATGAACTATATCCAACATAGGATGATCTCTGACAGCTTGTCACTGTGACTTTACTAGGCATGGGGATAATGTCGATACAAATTATCGATAGTTTCTGAATTTTTCAAGCAAATCAAACAAAAGTATGTTGTAACATGTTTTTATTCTTGGTATATCGATTCACAGCCCAAATCACCATCATCAAAGTATGATTCGGACTCGCTGTGCCAAGTGTCCTGCCCACCCCCACTGCAGTCTCGTGATTCGCTCGCCGACGTCGGCGACCTTAACTAATTCAATTAAACTAATTTAATTGATCTAAACTAATTCAATTCAATTCATTTATTTTTCAATCGTAACCTAAACCATTACGTTACAAAGGCGGTACTTAATAAAAAAAATACTTAAACACTAAGGTCAGCTTTCTCCAAAATTTAATCAGCTGCTAAGCGCAGGATAAGTGCAGTTTAAATAGAATTAGCGAAAAAAATTACATATCGTCTTGCTCCGCGCTGATTTCACGGCTAATTATGATTGTCCTCCATTTAAGCTAATTCTAGTATAATCGGCCAAGTTTGGGCGATTAAACTCTGTCAAAATTCCATATAATAGTTGCCATGGTTACCAACTGACTTGACGCACTCATCACAAGGACAAAGAAACAACAACAATGAAAGAAAATAACAAACATGCTTTCTCACTCTGTTTTGTATCTTTTGTCTCTGTCTCACTCACTCAAATCACAGAGTAAACCGGAAGTCACTGGAATCATTCATTCTTCTGGCTAATTAGAATTAAAAATAAGTAGTGCAAGAGAAAGGCTTACCGCCGTACCCAGAGTCATTTAATGATTCATTAAGGATTACTAAGTAAAGGATTTTGTATGTAAATTGAAATTTGGAACTGACTGAATGGTTGATAACGTGTCGACAGCAGCTTATCGCAGATATTTTGCTCCCTCAACCGTCCAAAAACCCTCCCAATTAAAAAATCACACAACACTCAGAGCTCATAACAACACATACCCAGCATATTAGCGGCCTCGGTCTCGTCCGGGTCGAACCGGCCGGTGACGCGGTAGTGCGGCGGCGTGGTGTCCGACTCCCGCGAGGTCTCGTCGCCTTCGACGCCCGTGCCGCTTGACGACAGCGATTTGCTGCTGCTCCTGTTACAGGGAACATTATTGTTGAATGACTATTCTAGATTCATATAGATTGGACGATCTCTTGGTCAGGATTTGTCGCTGCCGAAAGGCCGCACACTTAGAACGCAGCAGTCGTTATTACTTGCTGTGTTGAACTTACGTCGCATTCCCGTCTAATAAACACAGAGACTATATCCAATTGAATGCGCCTGCGGGGGAATGCGGCTACGCAACCTATGTACGATGACGGGCCGTCAGACAGTATCGCAGCGGCTGACCAATAACAGCTCTCTTACCTCGTCCCCCGCCGCCCGTAAATTGGCGAGTTGTGTTTCAAAGGAAAATGTATCTATGCGCTCTCCACTGGATAAGTGCTCCCTGAATAAACATTTACATACAGGCACAAACACTGCTTCTGGCCCCACACTCCCTGTCTCGTGGGAACCACGACATCACAAATATGTAAACATCCAAGATCTGGGGTTTTTTTTTTGTCTCCAGCCGGGATTCGAACCCCGGACCTCTCGCATGGTAGGCTGATGCGAGACCCCTGCGCTACAGAGGTCGTCAAATTCTACACTCCCATTTTACGTGACAGGGGCATGTGTGTTTGTTTGGTACGTCATAATATCCTCAGCTTAGAAGATTAGAGCTTAGAGCAGCCGATTTTACATATTGATAAAAATGTCTAGACCCATTCATCCGCTCTGGGGGTCATGGCATTTTTTGGATCAGATTAGGTAGCTAATCAGCATCGCTAGTACGGCCTCTGTACATTCCTGTCAGTCTGTCCCAGGGAGCACTTATCCAGTGGAGAGCGCATAGATACATTTTCCTTTGAAACACAACTCACCAATTTACGGGCGGCGGGGGACGAAGAGAGCTGTGATTGGTCAGTTGCGAAACTGTCTGACGACCCGTCATCTTACATAGGTTGCGTATGCGAGTGTTTGTTGAATGCAACAAACGTATATTTCGTATATATTTATTGCACATATCAGAAAAAAACACAAACAATACAGAAAAGGCATGAACAAAGGCAAGCTTATCTCTAAAAAGAGATTTCTTCCAGCAAACCCAGGATGGACAGGATAAATTTTAAAACTCAAAACGGGTAGGCCTATGTGCTAAAGTAAAAATAAAATATAAATAAATTATATTACTAAATTACTGAATATAATAAATACCTAAGTACCTACATGAATACATATTAATCATATATATCTTAACATAAATAAACCCTAATACATATTTAATACCTACTAACTTTATGAAAGAGAAAGATAATGCTCCTTTACACGATTTCTGAAAATGAAGAGAGATGGACTGTCCCTGATGGCGCAGGGAAGCGCGTTCCAAAGACTTATTGCCCTCATACGGAACCCATGTTTGTATGCGACGGTATTGTGTTGTGGAGTGGAAAGAATGGAGGCCGTGTCGGTTCTACGCGGTAGAGTCGACTGGAGAAAGGTAAATTTTTCACGTAAGAAGCTAGGATATCGAGGGTTAGTTAAAATGCTGTAAAGGGTAGTGAGGATATGCATATCCCGACGAAGACGAATAGGCAGCCATTTTAACTCCCTGCGATACTGCGAGACATGGTCAAACTTTCGCAAACCGAAGATGAACCGAATCCCGAGATTTTGAAGTCGCTCGAGTTTGTTCAGTTGTTCTTCGTTTGCGCTGACCCAGCAGACATCTGCATAGTCGATCAGTGGAAGGAGAAGGGATTGAGCCAGGGTAATTTTCGTTTGACGTGGTAAGAAGAACTGGAGTCTTCTTAGCGAGTGAAAACTGGCGAAGACACGCTTGCTGACCTCATTGACATGCTTTGTCCAGGAAAGCTGATTATCGAACATGACCCCCGCTTGGCGCTTGGCGATCCGCATTCCCCCGCAGGCGCAGTCAATTGGATAATAGTCTCTGTTCTGTCCATACCTTTGTTGCGGCGTATGCTGCGCGTTCGAAGATCGCGGCACGCCCCGCAGCGACAGATGGCGCGAGCAGTACCCGCGGCGCTGGCTCTCCTTGGAACAGCCGTCCTTCGAGCACAGCCGGCGCCACTGCTTGCCGTTAAACTTCTTGCGAATGCCGGTCGGCGTTGAGACCACGTCGCCCTTCTTGTACTTGTGCGGGGTGGCCGCTTGAGATCTGGGAATGGGCGGGTGTTTGTTTTTAACAGCGACCGTGACGTAATGTGGGTATTACGCGACCCATTTTTAGGGTTCCGTACCCGAAGGGTGCCTAACGGGACCCTATTACTAAGGCTCCACTGTCTGTCTGTCCGTCATCGGGTCCTACAGCACGAACAGTAATAGCTAGTGAGTTGAAGTGTTTTACAGAATGTGTATTTCTAATGCCGCGACAACATCAAATACTGAAATACACGAAAAAAGGGTGTTTAGAATTAAATAGTAGGTATTACGTCAATTTTAATACAATAGCGCCTGGCATTTTTTAATAGCAAGAGACGACTGACGACGAGATTGAAGGTATGGTGCCTTCGTGTGCGAGTCCGACCCGCACTTGACCAATTTTTTGGCTATTCTTGACCGATTTTGAAGACCCTCCTAAACTGGTCACGTAAACCATTCACAAAATAAAAGGCCCGTTTTGACAGTTCACGCCCATGAAGTTTTAACCCCTAACGCGTAAGTAATAGGAGCGGTTTTCCTAGATGCAAATTGTACGCTTTGCTTGTACGCAACAGTTGGCTTTTATTACCTACGCATTAGGGGTTAAAACTTCATGGGCGTGAACTGTCAAAACGGGTCTTTTATTTTGTGAAGACTAGTATGGGTACGTTCTCTGTCCGTCCGAAGTTCATGGGATCTGGGTCTTTTATAGACGTAGTAGACAACATTACATTTACATACAGGCACATACATTGCTACGCTAAGATACCCTGTGTCGTGGGGATCTGAAACAACGACATCACAAACATGTAAATTATCTGAGAATTTTTTTCTTCTTCCTCCCCAGGCCTGATTTGAAACCAGCGTCATACGTTTCCAACATGGGTGGCAGAAGTACATTTGCGCCCAGTTCTAGTTTAACCCTCTCGCCCCAGTATCTATTGGTCCCCCTTTGTTAGTTCGTTCGGCCTATGAGACAATACCGATTACCGCGAATAAATCGATGTTTTAGAAAGACTTATTTATTGGTTCTGTATAGAATTCCTTTAAATATTATAAAGTTTTTACTTTTCTCTATTAAATGGCCCATTGATATATCTTCGAAGCCTTTGCAGCCAGAACTGGGTCTACATGGTTGATAAATCTCTGAGACAAAGACAAGATAATATATCTTTTAACGATATTATGTTACTTTAAATTACTTATCTATCAATAAAATGTAATACCTACTGAAGTTTAATGTCTGTTTGTTTTGTGCCGGGTCACAAAAGAGATCGCACCATTTGTCAAAACATCCGCAAGGAAAGGATATTTTTGTATTTTGACATGGTTTTTGGTCACCATTAGAGCTGCTGATTCATATACTCGCGAACTAGATAGTCGGAGTAAGTATAACCTTTAGCGACCCGCGGTCTACCAAACTTTGCGATAGTAAACGTACAGAACAGCACCGTATATCAATACATACATCAACAAGCATTTCCAATTACAATATGCGATAAGACAAATAAGATAGGCAGCATCATAACACGAGTTACTACGGCGATGTGAGTGCCTATTCAATTTTGTTGGATGTTACACCTAATAGTGTATTTAACAGGCTAGTAACTGTTGATTACAAAGTGGTTCTTCTAAAATCTCACAGAAGCTTTTTACCGCTATCACAGATACTATAATATTATACTAATACAGATAGACCACCTAAAACAAAATATGACACCGGCGTAAACTGAAATGCTACGGAAGCTTCTTTAGTTCGAGGCCATTATCGCTTGGTGCAGCACCATCGAAAAATTGCAAATACCACGAGATGGCGCTAAGATATATAGGATTTATTCTAAAATTAGCGCCACATAGAAGTATGTTAACTGAAACCATGGTGTTTTAGGTACAAATCTTACTCCTCACGCCATCTCTTCTTACGAAGGGTTACTAATTCTAATTTGTATAGCATGAGTACCCTGTGCCGCTACCTAAGCTTTACCAACTCAATACCAAGAATATTAAATTATGGGACAAGCCTCCTGCCATGCGTTATGCTATGTTATGTTGTATGAAATTATACAGTTAAATCTGTCAATCGTAGACTCGGTTTTCTTCCTAACACTAGTTCTATACTGAATTTGGTACTAGCTACCAGTCTACCAGTCGTGTTTACCATTGGTACAACCACATATTGATGTGTTGACACTCTTCAAACAAAAGAGAAGCAACACCTATGAGACACGCACACTATTACGATTTTTCTATCAAAACAAACCAAGCAACAGCTAGAAAGTTCATAACAACAGTGTTATCATATCTTCAGCCAATAAAAGACGGAGGTAATTTCGGATTACGTAAGGCATAATAAATTGATAAAAGTAATATTTCGCGTTATCAGCACTTTCTCCTTTCAGACAAGGCACAATTATTAGTATATGGATCGATCAATGTCAGGTTCATATTTTGGATAACAAGCCTCTAAAAATTATGATTCAGATCATTGACCTGTGCTGCAACAACGGACTTGGTGTATAAGTATTGTTGAGCCAATGGATCCTCATAGTTAATAGTCACTCAAGTTAGAGAGTTAGGTTAGATTGCCTTGTTCGTTGAGGTCAGACAATCCCCCGTCAAATCCAAAACTGCTTCACGACTGTCATAAGCCCGGACCTAAAATTGTATATAGCATTATTAGTCAGATTAGACAGATTCTGTGGTAGTGGAGCATTGCAAGCCTCATGGCTGATTTTACCAACAACCCCTATCTTTAGGGGACACTTTATTTCCTTTCAGGGCCCACCTACCGGTTGATTCACTTTGACCTAATTTCAAGGGTCATCTAGGCTACTAAGGGACTCCTTAAATTTAAGAGGCCGGCCTCCGAAACAGTCGCTAGACAGCTAAGAAAAAGAGCTAAGTGACCCCTAACTGTTAGTGAAATCGGGCCACCTATGTCGATCCCTGATGGAAGTATCGCGTCTTAGTGTATGTCCCGAAAACATACCCCAGACTACGGCAGAATACTGTTGTACGACAGAACAGTACTATATTTTTGTGTCGGCGTTTAACGTATATCTAAGATGTAGCCATAGATAACAGTTACCTTGGTGTAGGCGGTTGTGAGCGGGGCGTGAGACTTCGCTCCAGCAAGCTAGAAGTGCTGCCACGACTCTGGAGGCTGCTGCGCTTGCTATTATTGCAGTCTGTAAGGAAAGGACACACACAATAAGATGAGATAATATAGATAAGATAAGCGTTTATTCAGACGTCACGATACACAAAATAGAAACACAGTTCGAAGCAGAAGTAAAAGAGACAAGAAATCATGCAAAAATAGACGGGATTAGAAAAATAAAGTAATACAAAATAAGATTTGTTGTAGCGTCGTGTCCGCTCCACTACTGCGTTGCTTTTTCATTGCTTCATACGTTTTGGGCTGATTTGTATAGAGAAATGAAAATTAAAGTTGCTTTGATCAAATTAGTTTCAGAGTAAAATTTGCTCAAAATGATGTCCCTAACAACCCCCTAAAATATGACTACACCTTTCTGTTAAATCCTGTAGATACAGATATACAACATAAATCGCGCCATATAATGTGGTGGGTGAGTTGTATTAGAAATAGATATAAAATATAATATAAAAAATAAAACTGTCAATGTTAATATTTGTTGATTATGTACCTATGTGTGTGTTGAGTATGCATTTTAATCATTTGGGTAGGGAATATAAATTAAAAAGTGTTAGATAAAATATTATTTACGCATTTTCATACAGTAAAGGGGTGAAATTGATTAATAATAGGGGTCCTAGGAGCTAGCAGAAGTCACTAACAGATTTCCGACTTTTGGATGGCCATCAATCTATCTCTGCATAAGTTTTTGAAGCTGGCTAGATATTTTTTTTCGCGAACAATATTAACTCTATTATTTTGTTTCATCATCAAGTCAGGGAACCCTGTTGTATATAGGCCTCCTCGTGTACACGCCATACAAAGCGGGGATAGCTGGAAAACAATTGATGCGGGTCCATTGTTTTCCTGCTATGCTCGATATGTCACCGGACCATCTGGCAGGTGGTCTGCCGATTATTTTGTTTAAGCCAAATCAATCATAATAAGATCATACAATTTACTTTAGTTTAGACAACAGTAATCGTCCCACTTTTATAATAGCTAGGTCACTGATACTACACTGGTAGGATTGTAGGTCTTCTCACAAACTCTTTTATGGAGACTTTGATTGAAGGGTAGACTTAGGATATTCAGTCATATCAAGAGTCGTGTTCCGTGACATCGCCGTCAGCGCCATAATCAATTACAGCGTCTACAGTGCCATAGTTTTGTATCGCCAAAACTGACTCGGAACGGCTTCGTAGACGCTGTAATCGATTTTGGCGTGACTCGGAACGGGGAAAGGACATTAGGCGTCCTTTGAGGGACCGTGGTTTTGACAACTGCTCCGGGGATTTCCTGATCCAGAGTATGTCACTCGCTGTGCATTGCGGTAACCCTGCCAGTGTTATGGGCACCTTTGGGCCGGCGGACGAAACTATCGTTGATTTTTTGACATTTCAGTTTATTTTTTGGTGCGCGAGTCCTACTCGCACATGGCCGGTTATTTTTTACCATAGCCATATCTTACCGATATGCGAGTTGTCGGCGGGGAACATAATGTCCTCCCGACGCAGGTCGTCATCGCTCTCGCCGTAGTCGTCGAACGTGCGCTTGCGCAGCTCATCCATCGAGCAGTTGTTGAGTGCGGCGACCACCACGGCCGGGCCCGATGGCGCGATGGGTGATGATGTGTAGAAATTATCGCCGCCGCACATCTACGAAGGAGGTGTTTTGTTGTGTTCATGTGGTAAATATGTAGATTTTGTCTCATAAATAATTTGGTAAGTATGTATAAAATTGTATAAAATTGGAGGTCAAATAAGAAAACAATCTAATACCATTGACAACCTTACTATAACATAGTGTAGCGTACAGAAAGAGGCTCTGCCTCAAAAGACAGCTGCAGCAGACGTGTTTCCGTCCGTAGAAAAACACCATTTCTCAGACGGGTAGTCATAGACTTAAGGACTTCCACTTAGAACTCAGCTACATCGCTTTCTAAGAAGTCTTTTCATACTCCCGGTTATCATCACGCCGGAGGACAGTACCATCTAAAGCATCTAATAATAATTGAAACAAAAAGTAAACTTTAGAAAAAACCGACTTACACAAACCCTATTTGATTAGATTGAGTTTAATACTAACTGTAACCCCTTATCCCCCCCTCTCTTGGGGAATTAATTTTGTCAAATGCTATATCAGTGCTACCCCACGCGACTAAGGAACCCCTGTACAAAGTTTCATGGCTCTAGGTCCACCGGTTTAGGCTATGCGTTGCCTGCCCGTCAGCCACGCATTGTATTTGTACCTAGTACTGAGCAGATCTGGTGGCCATATGTGGTCTTCATCAGCAGTTCCGCATCACAATATTATGCTTACCATGTGCATTTGCACGAGTTATTATGAAAAACACAAAAATCACTATAGGTCTGCCTATAATATTTGAAGAGTTCTCTCGATTTCTCCAGGATCCCATCATCAGATCCTGACCTGGTGTCAATGGGACCACCCTTGAGGTATTACCTATACGCCGAAAAAAGATTTGTTCAAATCGGTTCATAATTGGCGGAGCAATCGCGTAACAAACATAGAAAAAAAAAAAAAAAACATACGGGTCGAATTGAGAACCTCCTCCTTTTTTTGAAGTCGGTTGAAAATTAGGGGAAATTAAGTTCTCATCTCCTTGCAATAGACATTAATTGACGTCTTGTCCAGAAGCCACTGGGCCGGCTAATCCACAAAGGCCCCGCTCGGGTGAGCCAAGAGCAAACACTTCTATCACCTGGACAAGAAGAAGAAGAAGACAAAGAAGAAACTGTCGTCAACTCACCGGCACAGGCTGGTGGTGCATCGAGCGCGCCTGCGCGTGAGTGGCCGGCGGCGGCCCGGCCTCCTCGAGCTCGTCGGCCCAGGGCGGCTGCAGCAGCCGGATATCGGCGCGCTTCGCCTCAACAGTCTCCTTGTAGGCGTCCCCGTCGCATACCTGCAACTTGTGGTGCAATGTTGTAGTTGGGGAGGCAGTTTGTTCGAAGGCAGGGAGCACTTATCCAGTGGAGTCCAGTTAACACAACACACCAATTTACGGGCGGCGGGGGACGAGGTAAGAGCTGTGATTGGTCAGCCGCTGCGAAACTGTCTGGCGACCCGTCATCGTACCTACAAAGGTTGCGTATGCGAACGTTTGTTGAATACAACAAACGTTTGGCGAGCTGCATTCCCCCGCAGGCGCAGTCAATTGGATATATAGTCTCTGTTCGAAGGATATACTTGGTACCTACAGCCCTTCACGTCCTCCCCGGGTAGGGGTAACGGGAAACAAATCAACACTAGCATTAACCGGTTCAAGAAAGACTTGTCCAAATACAGTGAAACCTTCAAAATACGGGACATTTAGTTGTTAGACTGCCATTAATTAAGAAATTTATTGATTGATGTTGTAGTTAAAAATCATGATGCTATAGCTGCAGGGAAGGGCAATAGTATATAGATACAAATCCTCACGCCCTATTACGACTTAAATTTCTAGCTTTCAAGCGACAGAGTGAGAAACCATTTGGTAGTTTGGGAAACGCAATGTACATTCGTCTCGTGTTGTCTTGGGCGAGAATCTACAGCGACCATTACAATCAGCTAGAACAGAGAAGCAAAAGCAAGCATTATTATTTTTAAAGAATGGAGAGAGTGACCCCGACCGTCTAACTATTTCCTGGTACGATATTTACAGTCATTAACCCCTGATAATCGCGGTAATGCTCTAAAACGCTATCAACGTGACTTCTCAATGATCTATTGTTGCTATGCTAAGCAGAATACATAGTTCAATGCGATCACACGCATTATTCGCATAATCATTTCGCATTCTGACCTCATCGCCCATAGCAACAGCCTATACAAAATATGATGTCATAATTTCACTATAAACCGACTAGGTACAAAAAACACCTTACACACTCTTCAATCAACAATTTTGGAGATTCTAATAAAAGAAGATCGGTACCACATATTTGTCCAGTAGGTAAAGTCTAAACCATAATCCTGTCGTGATGACCAAAATTAGTTTCATCACTACATTTCAATGATGTGTTTATTCTACCCAGAACGATTCTCATTCTGAGAACGCTGTGTGAGTCAGACTGCTAGCGGAAAAACTCGCGTTACATAAAACTTTTTTGTATAATATCATCAGCATTCATTCACGAGAAAAACAATTTCACGTAATGAGCAATAAGTGCTCCACGCGTTTATTATGTTGACATTATAGACGAGTCATCAAATAAGTCAGGTATTGAATTTAAACATCAAAGCGTCGCTAAAGAAATACGATGAGATTCGATGCCTACGCGGTTAGACGAGGGCCCTACTGTGCCGCTGTCAATTCATATAAGAAATGACTCTGTGCTATTGTGTTGTGGCTATCTAACCATTATCTAATACGCTTGCCAAAGAACAGAGAGTATGGAGAGCTGCCGTCAACCGCCAGTAGTGGAGAGGAGAGGGAAATGGAGCCTCGAAAGAATGACATATTGGCTCACTAACATTCGAAAACCGTCAGTTAAACCTGGCAAAAATTTGTTTTTTGTTCCGATATCGGATATACTGAATTGGATAATTCGGAACTCACTGCTCACTTCGGTAAAGACTAGAGTAGTAGAACAGTCCTATAGGAAAAATATCAATAGCAATACCCACCTTAACCCTTATCTTCCTTGAAGCGCTGAGCACCTCAAACACGAACCCTTCCAGAAACACACTCTGACCGTTCTCCGGAAGCATATGCATCGTTCTCACCACACACGACAGCCCTATCGAGAGATGCCCTAACTGGGGGCTCGCGTCACTGATGATATCGTATTTATTAGCACCGAACACGTCACTATACTCCACAGACTCGCATTCCTGTCCATCAAACTCAACGATCACTTTACTGCCTTCCGCCTGTCGGATCACACCAGGGAGGTATAGCCCCCGCTGCTTGGCCAACACTCGATGGTCGCGCCATTCAGACAGGTCGATATTCGGGTATTGCACGTAGGGTTTTAAGTCCGGCGATTGGTGCTGGACTATAGGTGACTGCATCACGGGGAGGATGCATTCCATTGTCACAGACGGCGTTGTTTGCGGATTGCAGGTCCGTTCCATTTCCTCCAGTTCTGATGGGTCGAATTTCCTTTTTTTCGGAAGGTTTCGAACAGGCGCCTGAGGGGGTTGTTGGGGCGCGGGGTGCGCGGGGGCAGTGCCTGCTTGGCCAAGGTTGGTTGGGTTAGCCATGGCGAAGTTGGTCGTGTGATTTGTCGAGGATTGGGACAGGCTCACCGTGCCGACGCTGCTTATCACGGAAGCAGGGATCTGGAATAAAGTGTGTTGTAAATATTACTTATCCGCACCTGTCAGATAATCCTCGATATAGCCAGATTGACTACACAGATCTCTGCAAATGGCGGGTCTCTCTCCCTCTCTGGAATATGATGCGTAACTCATATCAACGGCAGATCAATCTCCCTGTGTAACTGATCCAAGTTATACACAAGGAAACAGCACAGCGCCGCATTAGTTCTGATGGCCACACACTATAAGGATAACCTGCGTCATACATAACATAGTGTAACGCAATTCCCCATACAAGATGGCAGATGTGCCCACATTTAGCAAGATATTAGATACTCCATTTTGCGAGACAGGGGGCTGGCCCATCGCCGCAACTACGGAGATCTACCCTAGTCCCTGCTCTGCTATCCTTTGTCGTGTGCATGCAAGACTCGAAGATTTCCTTTAATTCCTCCAGACCGGTTTGAAATTGAAACCTCTCGCTATAACGATCACGATGATGTCCTACCTGCTCATCAATATCAGCATACGCGTGGTGCCGCAGGTGCGCGGGGGCGGCGGGCGGGGGCTGCGGGGCTGCGCCCGCGTGAGCTCGCTGCATCACCGCCGCCCGCTACCAGGGCTGCATCATTGAGGGCGCCCGGCCACTAGAAGAAACGACTAGTTTATTGGCACGAAAGAGGTTGAACATTCGTAAGGTCCGTGAGGTAGTTGCCGAACAGAAAATAAGCTGCCAAGTGCGAGTTGAACTCGCGCTGAGAGGGTTTCGTACAACAATAATAGGACTAACACCAACAAAATACCTTAAAAGTCCCAAAAATTCAGTTTTTCATACAAACTTTGCACCCCAGATTTAGGGGGTTAGGGCGTTAAAGTTGTGGATTTCGGAGTTTTTATGGGATATGGGTGCAAACATGTGCTTGGATACCAAATTTCAGATTTTTAGGACTTCGATAAGTACCCTAGAGGTTTTGATGACATGCGAATCGATCATATTATTAGGCATAACTTCTTCTAAATTAGTCTTAAAAATATTATAAAAATACATTTAAGATTCTTACACCATGCTCTTTCATTTGATATGTCAACGGCATATTTTTTTTTTGTATTTCCCATGTAGCCCCCAAAAGTGACCCCTATATTCCATATTTATATAAATTACATTGCCTCTCTGTTTTGAGTCACAGATATTGATAATGTGTACCAATTTTCAACTTCATCGGTCCAATATGTTCTGAGTAAACCTGTCGGCGCGCGGCAGCCCACTGAATCTAGCACCTTGCAAGGGGCGCATCGGAGAGGCCTATGTACTTGTAGCCTAGTAGGTAATTTGCGGAGTGTCCCCGGCCTGCTAAGTAAGTACTAAGAGCCTCTACCTAACTACTTTTTATTTTTATTATTATTATTTTGTACAAAGAATATACCTACCTCTGTCGTGTATAACTTTATTAGACAATCACTACGATAACTATAAATATATACCTACTAGCTATATATCCAGGTCCCGCAAGGCCACCCCTGCTATGTCATCTGATCTGTTCTAGATCACCGTCCACGTCCCAAAGTTTTTCGTATGATATATCTGTTCAAGGCTACCAAAATACTCGGTTTTGGGACACAGACTGTGATCTAGCTAGAACATACAGTAGGGACTACTCTACCAGATGACACAGCAGCCTTGTGGGACCTGGCTTGACTTGCATCTGTATCCAGCTAGGTATCTAGCTGATTTTCTTATTTGTCCTGGACTATAAATAATAATTTTAACTGGGTAAAATGTTAACTTAACTATACTTACAATAATTTTAGGAATCACTGTCTCTAGTAGCCAAATGCAACTATTATTATCAAATCATAATCAGGTAGTCAGTCACTACATAAGTGAATATCAAATGACAAGTACTGACTGAATCATACTACCTGTATAGTACTTATATTATAATGTAGTAACAGAATGCTTGCTTATAGCACATAATTATAGCATTATAATGCTACTAAGCTTGATAGTGAGGATGACTAATATGCTACCACTATATGGACGGACACACACAACACAAGAAGTATACATACTTGAGTAAGTTAGGTAGGTATATTATAGCATACAAGTTCTTACAAGTTGATCTTAAAGGCCTTGAACAAGTGAGGCCATTGATAAAACCTTTTTTTTTGTAGTCTAACAGCATACTGGGCCAGTTAAGATGTTAGGAAGTATACTTTTAGGATTCAAGATTTACATTACATTACTTAGGCGGATCCGGGTAAAGGCCTGTGCCCCTCGGCGGGGACATTAATGAGCTACATTTACTTTACTTACTTAGGCTGGATTCAACCAACAAAAAGTTATCTGGAGAATAACTATCTTGGGGATAACTTATAACTTTTTCATAGACACCAGTGACACCTAGGTGAGGTGATCTGATCAAGGTATCACTGGTGTCTATGAAAAAGTTAGAAGTTTTTGTTGGTTGATTCCAGCCTTAGACAGATCAGAATACAAATGTTGAACACTTTTCATAATTTCAGAACATAACAACCTATCATAGTGCTACTCCCATATGAGGTGGCTGGGACACAATAGGCTTGTGGCCAAGGTAATCCAATAAATCTAGGAACAAGTCTTAAGTTGAAGCAGTATGTACAAAATGGCTTGACATTCTCAGAATTCTATATTTCCAGCAGATATATTTTATAAAGTCAATTTTGTACAAAAAAAGACAGCATTTGATGGCACTTTTACATGACGTCATTCTGTTACTATTTCATAGAACTCAGGAACAAAAGTTCCGTTTTGACAGTTCATAAAAAGTATCTATTTTGACTTGACAGGCCACAAGCATATTGTGTCCATGTTTAGCCAGATGATTCTAGGTATATGATGAAAATAATATTATGGGTATTTTATGATTTCACAATATGGTGAAATAGCTACATTAGGTACTATCCTCACGCCTACAGCACTCACCTGCCTTGTTTAGAGTACAAACAATTTAGCTATTCAACAGTGGAACTTCCTAGAATTGAAAGGAAAGGAATGTACACTATGTGACACTTGTTAGCAGACCATGAAACAAAACATTTGAGTTGTTATACCAATTTAATGTGTATGACTTGAATGGAAATGTAATTGCTATGTAGAAAACAATCAATAAGACCTATAAAGAAAAGTTCCATAATAACTGGGATTCAAGCCCAGAACCTCTTTGGCTTGAAAAGAATAAACTAAGATATGAAACTGCTAGGTAGTAAAGTTAGCCCATTTGAGAATTGCCATATCAAAGTTTGGCTGAAACTCAAAATCATGTTGGTGCTATCTTTAGTTGGGGAATTACTTTATTCTAGCATGATAGGTCATAATTATATGTTATCTTGATGCAAAAAATTATAATAAAATACCTACAACTCCTGGAAATATAAAATTGTGATATTGTCAAGTTAAGCCATTTTGTAATAATGCTTCAGTATGTTCCTAGATTTATTTGAATATTTACCTTGTGTCCAATACTGAATCGAATTGAGTTACAGTTTACACATTAGGGTGTATCACTTTTAAGAATATTTCATTAACTACAAAATTATATAACCAATTATTATATTCGGGCCGCTGAGAGAATGCGATCCTGACACATGTCTATGTCCCTGTCTGTCCCGCGCTACTTTTCACTCAATCTCACTCCCACAAGTGAGATAGAGTGAGTTCAAGTTCAAAGTTACGTTTATTGCTTCCATAAATGCCATTAGTGAAAAGTAGCACTGGACAGACTGGGACATTATTAGTGTCAGGATCGCATTCTCTCAGCAGCCAGAGTATAACATAGCCATATAATGTAGTTGTGTTGTTTGTTACCTAGAAAAACAGAGGTTGCAGATGCTTATTCTATTCTTCACTTCATACTTTTAAGGGTAAAGCAAATTAGCTAAATAACAAAGGCAAGTGAATTCATAATTTCAGAGGGCTTTTGGAAACGGATCTTGTTTGGACATAGCAAGATTTCACAGTCACAAAGAATGTGAATGACAGACAACACTGGTACGTACAGTATTAGTGCATTACCAAAAAGGGTGTGCCACAGTTTGTGCTTCCACAGTCTCTTCTGGGAAACGGTGTAACTGTGTACATACCTATGAAAAAACCACTGGCCCACAGCTGTGCAAGATTTAATAACATTGCAGTGGCTAGATTGTGTGATTGAAACAGCTGATAACAGTCGCACGTATGTCGCCGCTAACGACTATAGTTGACGGTATATGGCTAACACTAACACCACTTTGATTTACATGTAAAAGTAAAATGAAGACTTGGTTTGAGGCTCTTTTCAGGCTATTGTTGGCTGGGTGAGACACGAGGCAATCAAGGCATCGCGATCTTATTGCCTAGGCTCTCGTCACTCATGCTAAAATTGAGTGGTGTGACTAATCTCTACCTGCTGCAATAGAACTTACCTTTCGCACGGCTGCACAAAATCGAACACAATTACTTATTCATCACACCGAATGTTTATTTTCTTTGTGATTCGCGACATGCGCATGAAATTTATTTTCATCCTACCCGTAGGCAACTTACCGACTCCCATTGTAGTGGGCACAGCACGGCAGTACAACGCGAGTAAACAAGCAAACCTCATAATAAAACAAAATGGAAGTCCTTCGCATCCGCGAGAGATGTGGAATTTTATGATCTCAGTCGAGGTTGTAATTACTATCCTAGCGTAGTATTGTATTGAATTGTATCAGCCCCCACTCCTGGATATTTGTCTTCCGTCGACAGATTGGGTGACTCGCGCGCGGGCACAAAGGAAATGTTCAACTGCACACAGAAACACAACAGTTCAAACACACAGATAGTTAGACGATGATATTACACCGAAATTATAACGTCCACTTGAAAATAATCATCTTGCATTTTGACATGACACCCCGACAGTCGACACAACCAACACCCACATCAAAAATTCTACATGGCGACTGGTGCCCACCCACAGCAGCTTTCAATAATTTCCACTCGAAGCGTATTCCATTTCGCTCGTGAACCATTCATTTCATTATTTCTCAATACGTGCGAGCGAGACGGACACACAAATATCTCGAATAGAATAGTTCCCTTTTCCCTTCCTCCCCCGCGCGGCGCGGCTGACGAGTTGAATGGACCCGAGACGCGCTCAACCATTGGATCGATGAATGGTCACGTGACTCGCCCGTCGCGCCCCAGACGTTCGAAAGCGCGAATATTCAAAAAGTTAGATATGGTATAACCTCAGGGTATAACAGCCACTTCACTTCCATTTTATCTGAGGGATGTGTGAAGTTGTCAATCTATTCAAAACATTCACCGCATTCACCACTTATCCTCTATCAATATCACAAATCATTAACAGCAACCAACATTACTTACCTGAGTAAATATATGAAAAATAGTAGATTGTTTACCAAGGGAGTAAAGAACTATTTTTAGGGCGAGAGTGTTTTTTGACTCCTGAGCGACCGAGGGATTCTAGAGTTGAGTCCCGAGTGTAACGAGGGACTCAAAAGTAGAATCCTGAGGGAGCGAGGGATTCAAAGTACATCACTCGAGCCAAAAATAGTTTTTACTCCTGAGGTGGACACTCTACTTTTCATCACCCTCTATGAGAAAAGTAGTAAGTAATCAATAAAATAACATACATGTACCTATACAGGGTGTAACAGAAAGGGGTGTACAAGCGGAATGAGGGACATCATTCTGAACAACTTTCACTATGGGATCGACTTGATCAGAGCAACTTTATTTTTAACTCAGTACATTTCGGGCCTAGCGCTCAGCTGATCTGTATGGTGGAGTGAAAAATAAAGTTGCTCTGATCAAGTCGGTCCAATTGTGAAAGTTGTTCAAAATGATGTCCCTAACAACCTTCTTTCGGCTTGTACACCCCTTTCTGTTAGACCCTATATTTATTTAAGTACATAATTGTCGTGATATGTTGTGTGGTTGTGTGTAATGGTTTATTGGAAGAAATCTCTTGTTATCTGTTATAAGTTTTCTGTATGTCATTCTTGTCTTAGTACAATAAAGAAATTACGAATTACAAATATGTCCTCCACAAAGTTAAAGCTTGTTTAGTATTGGCTAAATCTTGAAAATTGGTTCAAAAAGCATTTTCAGATAACCACTAGTTTTTACATACCTATATTCCTCGTGATTTTATTGGTAATAGATCTTGTATTTGTCGTTTGCGTTTGTTGTTATCATCTGGAGTTAGACACTCACTTTCACTCATATTCTTTACTCATATCCGCAAACAAAATTGAAATAATTACAGCATTCAGATTTGGCGCGCTTTGTTTACAAATTTTCCACAATTTTTTAATTATTTGGTCCGTGTTTCGATATCAATTCTGTAAGGTTGTTTCTCTTTTGTCACCAATCGGTGTCAATCGATTCGGTCGAACAGATTATCTAATCTGTGTCGAGTACGCATTTTAGTACAAACTTTTTTTTTTATTGGCTGCGTTTAGAATCGATCTCTCTTTTAATTGGGTCTGTCAGCCTGAGTGGTAGTGAAACTAATTAGTGACAGCATTTTTTTCCTTTGTACTGGCAACAAAATTAAAAAGTTACTTTTAGTCCCTAGGGACTAAATGACCTACTTTAGTCCCTGTTTGCCGGGACTAAAGTAGATCTTTTTGAATAGATGTGATGAAAACTTAATTTAACATTCACTAAATCGGGAGCGAAATTTTTATCGATTTCAAGGTGTTTTCACTTGTTTACCGATTGACTGACGCGAGAGTTTAAGTCAAAGACAACTCCTCGCGCAAACGTGAGGCAAGGCCAGTCGCGTAAAAACGTAAAATAAATCTGAGGGCGCGGCAGCGCCCCCGCCAAGTTGAGCAAAGAGCAAACGTAGTGGCGCAGCAGTACCATCCTTTACTGGAAGCCATTCAGCGCATATTTTGACCCCCCTGTTACCTACTCCGTTGTGGAAAGATAGAAACCTGAATTATCGGCGGCTAAAAGGCACTGTGTCATCATAAGACATATTCCCAAAATTTCATTAAATTTGAACCAGTAGAGTTGAAGGTAGAGCAATTCAAAGTTCCTTAATTTTGTCACTGACTCACTGATTCACCGACTATCAAAATTCTAAGGTACTTCTAGCAGACCCACAAGCTTAAAATTTTGAACATGATTAAAGTTTAGCCTGCAAAGCGAAGGAAAACTCAAACATTGCGCAATTTCAGCCCCGATTTTTAGATAATCATGTTATTTAATACATATCTACTTGCGGTAGCAGGATTAATTTTACTTTGATTGTAAGATTTCGCTAGGTGTATTCTGAATCGCGGTATGGTTTGGTTTCAGCTATGATTTTAAGGGGCTTAGTAAAAAAAATCTTACAACTTAGAGTTTAGCCTGCAAAGCCAAGGAAAACTGAAACATTGCGCAATTTCAGCCCCGATTTCTAGACAATAGTTTTTTCAGTGACTGACTCTAGGATAGGATTTACTGATCATCAAAATTTTATGGTACTTCTAGCAGACCCACAAGCTTAAAAACCCATGAAAAACTAAAACATTGCGTAATTTCAGCCCTTATTTCTAGATAATCATCATAGTTTTGTCACTGACTGACTCTAGGATTCACCGATCATCAACATTCTAAGGTAGGTACCTACTTCTAGCAGACCCACAAGCTTAAAACATGATTAGAGTTTAGCCTGCAAAGCGAAGGAAAACTCAAACATTGCGCAATTTCAGCCCCGATTTCTAGATAATCATGTTAACCTACTTGCGGTAGCAGGATTACTTTTACTTTGATTGTAAGATGTCGCTAGGTGTATTCTGAATCGCGGTATGGTTTGGTTTCAGCTATGATTTAAAGGGGTTTAGTAGTTGCAAATTCAGTAAAAATCGGCTAAATGCGAGTAGAATCTGAACACTTGCAATATACATTTTAATCTATGCTTGCAATATAGGTACATTATTTATGTATGCATTATATTATATACTCTTTGGGTAGGTACCTATAACATTATATAGCGTCACGCCTTTTCCCATACGGGGTGTCGTCAGAGGCGCTACTATGCCCAGTTTTAACCAGTGATACAATACTCAATTTTTCGTGACAGGGGGCAAGCCCATCGCCGCAGCTACTATCGTTTGATATGTTCACGTCAAATCTATCGGCTTGAATTTGAACCACTTCATGTTATCCGATTGAGCTCAAATTTTGCATAAAGTATGTAAGTTGGCTGACAATGCAATATTTTTCTAACTTGGAGCTGATCTAATGATGGAGAATTCTGGCATAAAACGTCGCAACCCTGTCGAGTTTGGGCTCGTTTGACGAATTCTTTGGTTTTAGATTATATTTTATGGCATGGAGCCGATTTGATGCTGGAGCCGGAAAGTGGCTAGGGGAACTCTGTAACAAAACGATGCAGCCCCATCATGTTGGGCTCGTTTGATTCGTCTTGTCAAATACTTTGGTCTAGAATAATAGAACGGCACGTGCAGCCCGGGCGGTGCTCGGCAACCCACCCACTGAGTCGGGCCATGTGGGGCGGGGCCGCAGATCTACTTGTGGCTTTAAAGGTAAAGAGCAGAGTGTCACACGCCTGGTTGAACGAAACCTTTTTGTGTGAATTTTCCGAAGACGGACTAAAAAGTGTCACGTGATCTGAGGTCGCAATAAGTTAGATAAACACAAGTTTTTGATAGTGATTGAAATTTATGCCTTATTTTCATTGTACTAAAGTGAAATTGCCAATCATGTTGCGTGGCAATGAGACAATTTTTCGTGTATTTCGGGGATATTCGTTATGTGAGCGAACACCAAATATGCCCTTCCACACTTATTTACGCGATATGTGTGCGAATATAGCAGGCGAGGCGAGGACCAGCCGCGTAGCGGTTGGTCCGAGCCGAGCGGTAGCCAATACCTAATACGAGGAATATTTGTATGTAACGATATGTTTTGTGTTCTAGAAAATGGCGCTGTAGTTTTCGATTAAATATGCATTACTTATAGGGGTTTTTCGGGGTAAAAAATCGATCGAGCTAGGTCTCAATTGAAAAATCGCGTATTTCCGAGTTTTCATGCTTTTCTCATTGCCGCACAATAGGATAGGCAATTTCACTGTAGTACAATGAAAATAAGGCATAAATTCCAATGACAATCAAAAAGTAAGTTAACTCATTGCGACCTCAGATCACGTGAAAATTTTTGGCGCGTCTTCGGAAAATTCACACAAAAAGGTTCCGTTTAAATAAGGTCGAATCTAAGTTCATCATCCTGCTATTCAACCTTCTTGCTTGCTACTAAGCAAACAGGCACTATTTGTTTTCCTCGTGAGTGTTAGGCACAGAATTCAATCTTTCAGCCTACCTACACGTATATGTAGTGAAAACAAAATGCCTGTTTGCTTCTCGTTTACAGCTGTTCAAAAACAGCAGCTTCAATCAAATCGATGTTAATGCAGTCTGATGATATGAATATAATGTTTTATTGTGTTTGTACCACCAACGCCGAGCATAGCTCGGTAACCAGATATTAATAATAATAAAGCCTCTTTAAATGAATGGAGGAATTTCTTGTTGTTACATCGATGGTACCTACTCATCTAGCACATCTCAGCCTAGGTCTCCCCCCGTTTCTTGTTCCCTCTCGACTCGAGGTATCCAGTCTT
This sequence comes from Argyresthia albistria, assembly GCA_963457715.1. NCBI lineage: Eukaryota > Metazoa > Arthropoda > Insecta > Lepidoptera > Argyresthiidae > Argyresthia > Argyresthia albistria. The sequence continues at coordinate 6,754,621 of OY735270.1, read as the reverse complement.
TTGTTACTTTGGCGTCTTTAAGGTAACTTGCCATTTAAAAATCATTAAAATAATTAAGACCTGTACTTAGGCACAATTTATTGAATACGAAAATATGTATAACCCTACTTACTAAATTGTAATAAGTATTTTAAGCTGAAGAGAGAAGTTACAGTATGAGGCCATTGTTTTGGCACATCAGGGCGGGACCCAACTTACCCCGAGTATGATACTCAGCGTTTGACTTGGCGGGAGAGAGAGAGAGAAGCGAGACCCGACGTGTCATAACAATGGCCCCGTACTGTACAATAACGTTTAAATAAGCTTTTACAATAAACTTTTGCTTCTGCTAGTGTCAGGTTTTTAATTCAAAGGTAGGCACCTAAAGTCAGGATAAACACAAGTAACTTATATCTTTTGTGCATCGTCATGTTCAAGAGATTTAAATCAAGCAAATAATTTGGTCTCCCCAAAGAAAATCTTAAAAATTATGATAACACTATAATTGGAAAATTATACCTTCATGTACAATTATAATTTTAAAGTTGTTATATGCCAAGACCAAAGACAGAGACGATGCAATACATGGTTTTGTTTTCCCAGCGCACCGTGCAGGAGCCGTCCGTGTTGTTGTCCCAGAAACAGGAAGATGCTGTGTGAAGTCCTGCTCCGTTCTTCTGCATAATTGTGCACGTCACTGTAACATACACAATATTGTAATATTTAAATTTACAATTTCAATTCAAGAGATGGAGTGATGAGTTGGGTCTATGGGATAAAGAGTGGAAGGAGACCGCTCAGGATTGAATGAAGTGGAATAGGGGGAGAGAGGCCTTTGCCCAGCAGTGGGACATTGCAGGCTCGTAAAATAATAAAATCCATTTCTTTACAATTGTAATTTGTAACCTTACAGATAAACCATTGGGTTACAAAGGTTTTAGTAATATATTTTTTTATCTCAATAATTTTTTACTGTATGTGAGGGAGGGTATACAGTAAAAACTTTACAAACTGCTATGTGCTTTGGTTTCTGGGAAAAGACTTTGATGTCATGTTTGTATGATAAGCAATGCCTGGGGCATGATTCTCGCGCATTTGATATTCGGATCTCTACATTAATTTCAATTGTTTTGTATGGGAATTACTCGATATAGCTGTCGATATCCATGTATCGAATGTGCGAGAATCGTACCCCAGGTATGGTCAGGCATGTGACATACTGATAGAATCTTCAATGGAAAAATTGTTGGGAGAATATCGCGGAGTATTGAACAATGAGTAATTTGCTATACATCAATAAAAACTCATAGAAGGCACAAAACCTTTGCATGCCGGTCCAAAAAATGAACATTACCTACCTATATATTTGTACGGCTTCTGAAGCTTCGTAAGTTGACTCAAGCACGACTCCACGACTGCCGACGTCCACTGATTGACTTTGTTGTGCTGATAGGCTGTACCTCCAATTGAACTTTCAATAGCTTCTTTGATTATTTTACTCACATCGTCCACAATGAATTGGTTCTGAAACACGTCATGTGCGGTAAATATGGATGAATCAATATTCACTTTCTCTGAAAAATATAGGCATTGTGATTACGTACCTCTTCATTTAGATCGTTGCATTCTTTGACTTCCATGGTTGTGTCCGATTGAGATTTCTATTACAGGTGAAACACTTTGTACTGTTGTCTGCGAAAATACAACAAAATTTCCGACGCCTCAAAAAAGCCAAACTGACTTTACTTGTTTGCATTGCATTGCAATGTTGGTAGCCTTGTAGCACTTCCAACAATGAATGTCACAAAACTCAACGGCAGTAATAACAAAACACGACTGTTTGCAACGAACACAACATAGTACAAAAAAATTACGACGGTGGATTGGTGGTGAAGGTAGAGAAGAGATTCTGAAAACCGGTAAAAAATCCTGGTCCGGTTTTGTCTATGGTTAATTCTCGTTCAATCAGTGCATTTCGTTCGTTCAATCTCCTGTCATTTTCTGTCAATTATTTTCATTTCAGTGATTTCAATCCACTTTTTGTCAAGTGAAACTAACATGGATGTTTTATATTTTCTCTGTTTGATCTAAACAATAATGGCCTCGTCTTTACAAAGTAACAGAGCGTCTCCACCCAGCTCCTTTTGTACCTGCTTCAAGAGATGTCATATGATGTGTTGGCGGGCGTTCAAATGGATTCCAGTCTTGTTGATACTGTCCATAATAATTTGGTCATACTATGCCTACGTTATTCAACTTTGCCTTTGTAAGTAAATAGATACATACTTAATATTCGGGCTATTTATCTACTGTATTTGGATACATCTAATGTGATATTTTCCTTCTTTACAGTGACCATTGAAAGCGTAGTACAAAAATGTATATATCTCATAGTGTACCACTTTTTAGTTATATTTGTCTTTTGGTCGTACTGGCGAACTATTTTTGCTGAAATCAGAAATATTCCTGATAAGGTAAGCCCCTTTTTTCATATCCATCATATAATTTAACTTCATTATGCTCAAAATGGTGAAGATAAGTATTCAAAATAAGCCCTTGCCAAAATAAGCCCTTGCCAAAACCCAAAGAGAAAGTAACATTTCCTTTTATTTGAAAGATAAAACTGAAAATTAAGTTTAGCTTATCCTTTGCATTTATCACAACATTACAATAGGTCAGTAGATTTCACAGTTATGCTAAGACAAGGCATATAAACATCAGATGTCTGTCTGTAAACACAATTTCTTTCAAATTGTGACATCACTTCCAAGATAAGCATTCTGAAAGATCTCACCAAGGAATTACTTGAACTGATATTGCACAGGCCAAATCACCAACTGTTATAGAAACTGACATACTTTTAACTTATTTTTCATTAGAGATTTTGAACAAGCTGGGCAGTTGCTCCATCCTAAACAAATACTTGGAACCTACTACAGCTCTTCATGCCCTTCCCGGGTAGTGCAAATGAGAAACAAATCAATGCTATGATTTCCAGGTTTTCGAAAGAGAACCCAGCCTGTCTAAATACAGTGAAATTGTGCAAAGCATGTGGCATTGGCGATATTAAGTTGTTGTTAGACCACCGGAAATAGAATTGAATTGATTCTGTTCAATTTGTTGCAGTTTAAGCTGCCTGAAGCTGATCTCGAGAAGTTGCTCGGTGCTGAAACGGAGGATGCACAGCGACTGGTGCTGGAGAACTTTGCTAAAGATCTGCCGGTTGTCACGAGGTAAACATAACAAAATAAACATGGCTAATAAACCTTTTCCCTTACAGGGTGGCAGAGGCACAATCATGTCTACTTTTAAATACATAATATTAAATACTCCATTTTGCATGACAGGTGCTCGCCAGCTAGCTAGTAACCGTGTTTGTCAAACTCTATTTAGACAAGGGATTTCTTAGCTCATATGGCCTTCTGTTTGCATACTCAGCTATGGAAACCAGTTGGTAACTGGTAGCATTATAATCTATCTCAATCCTGATTACAATCAAAGTAGATGCCTTCAGAGCACATTTTGATGGCAATGAGGAAAGTTACACACAAGTTTTTGGTAGAGGGCACTGTGTGTTGTAACATGTCAACTATTGTAAACTGCAAAGTTCTATGGATATTGATTCTAAATTTATGCAATCAAATTCCGTGTTACAATACTTGTCAGATAGAGAATAGAGCTCAAACAAACAGTCCTCAAACAGTGAGTTGTTAGTGACTCATTTCCTTGCTTAAACTATGTTTCCAGTAGCTTTGTGCTAAGGGCAAATGGGCTAAAATTACATGAGGAATTATAGGGATTCCAATATTTCCCATAACTGGTCCAAATTGTTGCTGGATCAGTATGTTTAGGGACAACATGATAAGTAGTGTAGTAGTTATCAGTCATTGACTCATTAACTCATCAGGGCTGATAATAAGACTTAATTCATATGACCATTGGTGGCTTACATTAGGATAACTATAAATAAATAAATAAAAACTCCATAATGAAGCCTTAAGAGTAAAAAGTGGCCAAGTGCGAGTCGGACTCGCCCATGTAGTTCTGTAGTACCATCATAATAGGTACACCTGATACACCTAGCCCTAATATCACTCATTCTTCGCCAGCAAATAATTACTTTGTTATTCAGTGTTGTAATGAATGACAAAGTTATCTTTGAGGTTTTTAAATGTTTTTATCTCAAAATCTGCTTTTTGTTCATACCAATTTTCATTGACAGTGTGTTCTGAGATACACAGCAGATATATATTTTTTTGATTTTTCACTCTTACTTTAAAAGTTAGAGCATGTTAGAGGGGGGACACACAATTTTTTCCACTTTGGAAGGGTCTGTCTCTTTAACGATTTTCTTTGAGGAAAAATTGTTTCAGGAACCTCAACGTCATTTTTAAAGACCTATCTATAGACACCCCACACCTAAAGGTTTGATGAAAAAAATGTTTTTTTGGTTTCAGTTCCATGTATAGGGAGCCCCCCCTTAATTTTATATTTTTTTAGTTTTGTATAAAAATCGTAAAGCGGTTTACAGAATACATATTATTCACGTACCAAGTTTCAACTGTATAGTCCTAATAGTTTCGGAATAAGGTTGCTGTGACATACGGACGGACGGACGGACAGACGGACAGACATACTTGACGAAACTATAAAGGTTCCTTGTTTCTTTACGGAACCCTAAAAATGCTTGGCAGTAAAACCTGCCTAAATGTGGATCATGTGCGTGCATGCAACTCTGTATCAAAACCTAATGACTGTACTCTCTCCAAATCTATTGATCTATTTTTTCATAGGTTTTGAACTTTATCTCGATGTGGGTAGGTTGAAAATCGCGGGCCGTGGACTTTGGACGGACCTGTGAGTGGTTACTGTCCATATGTTAATAATTAGGACTGGAAGCAATAACGCAAAATGAAACTTTATTGACCTGTGACCAACTCAGGCCAAAATGTACTGGGAAGTGCAAAATAAAGTTGCTCTGATCAAATCGGTTTCATAATGAAAGTTGCTCAGAATGATGTCCCTAGCAAAGTAGTTTCTCATTTCGCGTTAATTCGTTTACACGTTGCATAATTTGTGAATTTTCCAGAACAATGTCTGGCTCAGTACGCTATTGCCACCGCTGTGTATTGGTGAAACCGGACCGGGCCCACCACTGCTCAATCTGCGCCAAATGCGTACTGAAGATGGATCACCACTGTCCGTGGGTCAACAACTGTGTCTGTTTCCACAACTACAAGTTCTTCCTGCTATTCCTGGGATATGCTCTAATGTACTGCTTATTCATTATGTCGACGTGTCTGCCATACTTCATTAAGTTTTGGAAGGTTAGTGCGCCAACTCTTTTTGAAATTAGATAACCTGAATGTGCATGTGATGTAAGACTGAGGCAGTACTGGTGGCTGTGTTTCATGAATTAGTCTGGGGGTAATGCTGAGATGCAAGCGACGGAGAAAAGAATTTGCAAGGCGGGACAAACACGCACGTCATAAAAAGACGTCGCTTGACCTGCCTTGCTTAATCTGCTCTGCAATCAAGAGCCTCAACTTACGCCCAGACTGAGTTTTCTTCTTCGAGTCAGCCGGTATTCCCACAGAGCTACTGAAAAGGAACTGAATTTGATTAATGACGCATACTAATATACTACTAACTAGTTAACTTTGAGTCACTGCTTGTGTCTGTGTAATCTAATTTATTATTATTATTTATTACCTACTTGAAATTAAATGAACAATATGCGGAGTAATAGGACACACATGGTGGTACTAGTCCAAGCTCTCCGTGATTCAGATATGGTAGGTAATTAACCTGAGTTACCAACCAGTCCTGTTCCTTTCTAGTAGCTTTTGTGTGCTTTGGGGCCTCAGATCACCTGACAAATGAGACATTGCTGGTTTACAGATATATAGGGCGTACAAGCTAGCCCACTGCGACCGAATGATACTGACACACAAATTTTCCCAAGAATGCATCGATTTGCTAAACGTAATTACGGAAATATCTCTTTTAATATGTACCGCTTTTTAATATGCTGCGATAGTATAAATGTATTTGTAAAAAAATGTAATGTAGAATTGTTGTCCAATTTACAGCTTTTATCTTGTCCTGGATCACATACATACTACACCTACACCTAAACTACTTACAGCATATAAGAATGTAGATGAATCATAATAATTTAAATTAATTTTTTATACTTTGTAATGTATCACCTAATTTGACGTCATACTGCTTACCATCCACTTCCTATGGAGAGTATCTTAGTAGGTGAATTAAAACGTATTATCACTTGTTTGTCTGTCAATTAATTATGGTTGTGATATCTTTCTATTTGAGTTCATAGTTCGTATTGTTGCTTCTAATTATCCATAATAAACTTCAAGGACATTTCAATGTAAATAAATACATAAAATCTGGTAGGTAGTAGATAACGTAATAGTTTAGTCATTTAAATCGTTCTGAAAAATATATTTCTGCTTTAGCTGAATATTTAGTCCAAAGCAAAAGCCTATGGTAGATTGGATTTATTACTGCATTGTTTCCTTCCACATTGTTTGAATTCGAACCAGTTCAGCCATTTCGGTATCGCAGTGGGAAATGCTTACTCTAGACATATTTCACCATGTAATACAAACAGTGTGGAATAATTAAGACACTTCACAGGTGTCTTATTGAAATTCACACATTAGTTTTATTATACCTAATTATAAGTTTTCGATTCTCTTCACGAGCATCGTTCATTACTTGAGATTAGAAGTATTGAAGCTGACATCATCGGAATAGGGAAAAATCCACCATAATAGTACATTATGAAACAAGGGAGCAAAGTTGGTCACAACATACGAGGTTGGTTAACCAGCTTGAGCCGCAGGCGAGGGCAGTAAAGAAACGAGTATGTTATTTATTACCAATTGCTCACGAGTTTCATACGACGTTTTTCAACACACTTGTGAGGAAAAATCCAGCATAAAATCTTCGCTGTCATTACTTGTCCAAAAACTATATCCATTACCACACAAGTAATATAATAGGCAGCATTATGATTCTAAAAACAACGTCATAAGGGTCACTTAACGTGCAGGTGTGTTGAAAAACTGTTTTAGCACATTGGCATTGACATATCGACATGTTTTTAATCTTATCAGTACACATAGTGCACACCCACCTCGTTTGTTGTAAACACAGTGATTCGTTATCATTCAAACTTATTTATGTACCAATAGTTACAAAAATCTTAGATTGTGTGATGCGAGATTGCGGGTTCTGCCCCATTAGTTTCGGGCCTTGCGCCTTTTCTGCTAACACGACACTTTATCACGTTCACTTTAACACGTGCACTTCCCCCGAGATAACCGTAGAATAACCGTAGAATACCGTAGAATACCGTCGAATATATGAATAGCGCGGAAGCGGGCCGCCATGCCCCGCCGGAGCCCCGGAGAATACTACATACGTAGATCATTATGAGACCAGTATGACCTATTCCTCCGCAAACACTTCTTCCCCTCTTCCACTCAAATCGAACTTGAGTGGTCCTCCTCCAGTCCCTATTCCAGACGCAACTCATCATTCCATGATTCCATCTCCTTCTCACGCACACCAAGCCAAACTTTATCCACATTCGTCAGGCTTGTAGAGATTTGGCAAGGGTATGGAATGGACATTTTGGGCATACCTTTAACGTGCGTGCTGATGCGGCCGCCGCAGTCACCGCCACGATAACGAGAATGGTCATACTAGAATACTAAAGATGAATGAGCCGATGATACTATGAAAATTATCTTTGACGTCAGCTGCGGCGGAAAAAAGGCTTTCACTGCGCACAAAAGTCCTTACAACTCAACCCCACTAGACGCAGTACAGACACCAGCACTGAAGCAGAACCTCTATCAATTGCAGGGCGAGGTGGCTCAAGCGACGGGCGCCGGCCGTTATCACATAGTGTTCGCGTTCTTCGTCGCACTAATGTTCGCGATCAGTCTGGGTTCGCTGTTCGGGTACCATTGTTACCTGGTGGCGCATAACCGTACTACTCTAGGTGGGTATTTAGTATTTCAGGGCTTCTTACCCGAAAGGCCTCCGCTGTCCGTCTGTCTGTCCCAGAGACTATATATCCAATTGACTGCGCCTGCGGGGGAATGCGGCTCGCTAAACGTTTGTTGTATTCAACAGACGTTCGCATACGCAACCTATGTACGATGACGGGCCGCCAGACAGTTTCGCAGCGGCTGACCAATCACGGCTCTCTTACCTCGTCCCCCGCCGCCCGTAAATTGGTAAGTTGTGTTTCAAAGGAAAAATATCTATGCGCTCTCCTCTGGATAAGTGCTCCCTGGTCTATCCTTTAGCGGGCTGTCTCCTCATGGGAAGGTAGAGAATGTTTTTTCCGCGATCAGTTTATAAAATTAAAGATGCAAGCTACGTCTTTTTTTGAGATTTTTGTTATACGATGGTAAGGCATCCTTCGTGTCTGAGTGCGACTCGCACTTGACTGTGTTTTTTACGTGATTATTTGAGCCGTCACTTTACCACAACATTAACCGAAGGCCGCCCGAAAATTGTGACCGTAGCACAGTCTTGTCTAAAGTAAGCAACGGTAGGATATAAGGACGGGAAGTATGAATGGTAACAAACTCACAAAATATGTGGTAATATTAGTCTTACAATATAGTGACTGCAATACATAATAGTGACTGCAATACGCAACGGCATAAGTTAAAACAGCGCTTTATTTTCAGATTTCCTTCAAACTTACCGTGAGAATGGGCGTCCGCTCGGCAGTGGGCGTTTGTTCAGAAAGATGTTAAAAAACATGTATCTTGGTAATTGCAGCCACTATTATGTCCCGTACATTGTGGGGTAGTGGGGTAGTTAGAGGGTAGTAGCGGATTAGCCTCGTAGCAAGAGTTGCAAATGCTGCGCGCCCCGCGCATTTGGGGACCCCGCGCACCAAAAATGGTTTCTGGTTCTTGCTGGCCACAGTAAGCAAACACGCACTTTGTTTTCCTCGTGTGTTTTAGGCACAGATATTAAATCTTCCAGCCTATGCAGATTAAATATCTGTGCCTATAACTTTCGAGGAACGCAAAATGCATGAATGCAAAAACCCAAAGGCCCTTTGATAGAATTTGCTATTATCAGAGGTAGATTTAGGGCTTCACTAGTATGAACGCAGTTTCGTTGTAAAACCAATTATCGTATCATATCGCGTGGTCTGTAGACAGCCAGACACTCCCCATGGACTGCCAGGATATTGGGAAGCTCAAAAGATCAATTTGTACAGTTTTGAAACGGTATTTTTGTGAGCAGTCACAGGTGGAACTCATGATGAGGTCTGTGTTGATGACAGGTTCATTGCATTAAGTTGCGTAGAGCTGGCACCCCCCTGTAAACGTCACTCATCAGCCAAAAGGTACTTGGAAGTCTGTATGTCATACCACAAGGCCAGAAAGACAGAGAGCCGGTCAGCGTGATTCTCGGGTCAACTTTGAAATATTATAGTTTTCTATGGAATTTAAATTTTGACTCGAGTTTAGTTCTGCGTTCTATCTTTGGTCCCTAAGACCAATCGGCCTTTAGTGTTAGTCCAGAACCGTAATAATAAATCGCTCTCAGCTCAGAGAGCCGTCTCAACTATGTCCCTATGACGGTTACGCCGAATTAAATCTTTCATATTTGTGCGCTTGATGTAGCTGTAAGTTGATTATTATTACATAGTTCGGCAGTTCTAGTCTACTTCCCTTATGGCCGGCATACACCATCAAGCCTATCGTCAAATCGGCATGACGCTGCAGGCTTGATCAAATCTGCAGTTCGTCCATATACACCACAAACGATCAGTTTGATTGTCAAATCGGCATGACGGCGTTCAGTTGAAGCCAAGGCGTCAGACGTCAAATCGGCATGATCCACCAATACACGGTCAAATCGGCTTGATCAAATCGGCATGATCAAGCCTAATCGAAATTCGATTTTGCCGTCAAATCTATCTGTCAAGCCAAATCCACTCATACATACGGTCAAATTTAACTGATCAAATCGTTCGTCAAATCAATCGTTATGCCGATTTGACGATAGGCTTGATGGTGTATGCCGGCCACATAATGTGCCTAGCTACAAATAATTTAAATTTGCGCCCTATTACAATACACTTAAACGTGAATTCCAGAGGCGTTCCGCGCGCCAATGTTCCGCGGAGGAGCCGATAAGGACGGCTTCTCAATAGGATGCTACTACAACTTCAAAGAAGTCTTCGGCAACAAGCCATGCCTGTGGTTCATGCCTGTCTTCACGAGGTAACCATTATTATTTCTTTAACACGAACACAACACTATTGGCCCATGGGCCCAATTCTCCCAAAGTGTTGTCGTCGTTGCTAGTAGTACCTGAGCCCAATTCTCACGCACGCAAATTGTCTACTACATTTCATACGGAAATGACATATTTTGCGTATTTGCTGGCAACGACGACAACGCTCTTCTTTAGGTGTCCAAACGACCAAGATACTCCAAAATCCAGATAATGGAAACCTAAAGTTTTGCGTCGTGTCGTCGCGTTGTCACTGACCGGTCAATTTTACTCGTAGAATTGGACCCCTGTTGTTTCCCAAAAAGCAAAAAAATAATAAATTATAAAGTTTCCTTTTCCCTCTTTAATATTGGGGTGATGGGAATACAGGGTACACAAAACTCAGATTTAAAAACAGTAGCATGCCTAGCGCGGCGCGGGCTTTATCGCGGGAGGGAGAGGGACAGCTATGAATAGCGCATAGCTCTCTCCCTCACTATCCTGCGACAAAATCCACGCTGCTCTAGGCACGATACTAGTGCATGCTTCCATTTTGAATTTATATTCGACCACTGGAGCCCAATTCTCACACATGCGAATAAAAAGCGCAGACGTAAAATATTGTCATTTTCGTATGAGATGTCGTAGATAAATTGCGTCTGCGCTTTCAATTCGGATGGGCGACAATTGGGCCCCTGGTCTACCCCTTTTCTAGTAGAGAACTGACACTGGTTCACAATGTACAAAATTCAACTCTAAAAACGCTTATTATTTCCTCTTGACTTTACACTGACTTGCTAAATGTGTGTTGTCAAAAACTACTAGAGCATGTACTATCCGTGACAGCCAAGACAACACATGCATGGAAACTACTGTGTGTATATCTGTCTGTCTGACTGTTGTGTTTATACACTGATTTACCCATGTGTGAAGTCCGATGTGTGCATGTTACTGACATGTGTGTGATTAAAGAAGTGAATGACTTTAACTACATCCTGTGAATACGGAGTTGGTTTTAAGAGTTTGTCAGTCTAACATGGATTAAGGGGCTGAGGATTCGTTTCGAAAGTAATCCTAATAATGACAGATGGTGCTTGAGTTAGTCCTAAGAGTAAACTTTGACATTTCGTAGACAATTTGTATGGTATGTCAAAGTTGACCCGAGATTAGTAATAATTTGAGTTCTGTATGGCCTTATTTCTTATTTGTAGCTGACATCAGTCATAAAAAATGCAAGTAAAGTTACAAATCCTTAGGCATGTCAAAACTAACCCTAGGTACACAGATGACCAAATAAGTCCGAACCAGCGACTATTTCATCATTTCACTAAATCACTACCTCTTAGACATAAAACGTATGGCATCATCACTCCCACTTTACAGCTAAAATAGTTAGGCACTGGGAACACCCCTAAGTATTACAGCATCCCAACTACGCTCTGTCACTGAATGTGAAATACCCAATCAGCATCAGTACTGCATTAATCTGGCAACTTTTTCGACTTACCCGACGTGAATAACTCGGTAAGTTAACATTTTACATTCCCGCCAAGTCAATGTCTAGTCAGAGGCAAATTTTACAGTGCCATATACTTAACTGGCCTGGCGATGCACATCATCAATAGCACATGCTTTTATGAATGAAGTTTTTCGTGCGACGTTACGGCCAGCAACCGAAGCATGACCGCGGGGGTCACGGCGCGAGAGAGCGAACGACAGAGCACGCTCTTCACATGCCTCTGCCCCTCACCTTCCGCGACAAAATCTCCCGGCGTGCTACGGATGCTGGGCGTGTCCTGAGTCGCAGGCGATGCGGCCACGCGGTGCAGATTTTACAGCGGACTGTGTTTTGTTGGCTTGAGAGTCTGGCCTGCCTTGCAATAACTGCCCCCCTAGACAAAGTGAAAAACGCCAACGCTAGCGAAACGATAACTTTTCAACCGACTTCAAAAAAAGGAGGAGGTTCTCAATTCGACCCGTATTTTTTTTTTTTTTATTTTTTTTTTCTATGTTTGTTACGCGATTGCTCCGTCAATTATGAACCGATTTGAACAAATCTTTTTTCGGCGTATAGGTAATACCTCAAGGGTGGTCCCATTGACACCAGGTCAGGATCTGATGATGGAATCCTGGAGAAATCGAGAGAACTCTTCAAATATTATAGGCAGACCTATAGTGATTTTTGTGTTTTTCATAATAACTCGTGCAAATGCACATGGTAAGCATAATATTGTGATGCGGAACTGCTGATGAAGACCACATATGGCCACCAGATCTGCTCAATACTAGGTACAAATACAATGCGTGGCTTACGGGCAGGCAACGCATAGCCTAAACCGGTGGACCTAGAGCCATGAAACTTTGTACAGGGGTTCCTTAGTCGCGTGGGGTAGCACTGATATAGCATTTGACAAAATTAATTCCCCAAGGGAGGGGGGGATAAGGGGTTACAGTTAGTATTAAACTCAATCTAATCAAATAGGGTTTGTGGAAGTCGGTTTTTTCTAAAGTTTACTTTTTGTTTCAATTATTAAGTATGCGATTTGACGTTTTGCTTCGCTAAGGTGACGTCACGTAGCGATTCCAAATGTCAAATCGCATACATAAAAAGTAATCGTTTTGTTTCGCTATCCTTAGCGTTTAACATTGTCTACAGGCACTGGAGGCTACCAACTCTTACAGCAGAACCTTAGCAGTACTGCCTTGGCCCCGGATTCTATGCAATTTCGAAGACGAATTGCATGCCAATATCTATAGCGGGGGCGCAGAAATCCGGTTTAGGCTTGGCGACGGTGCCCAGACGTGCCGCGGCGGCTACAGACAAACCGGTGTTTCTCGCTATAGCAATTGGAATGCAATTCGTTTGAAGAATTGGGGGCCTGCTTTTTCGTATACGTTTTAGCACAGGGTGCTCATACCATACTTATTAGAATTAGTAACCCTTCGTAAAAAAGAGATGGAGTGAGGAGTAAGATTTGTACTTTAAACGCCATGGTTTCAGTTAACATAGTTCTAGGTGGCGCTAATCTTAGAATAAATCCTATATATCTTAGTGCCATCTCGTGGTATTTGCAATTTTTCGATGGTGCTGCACCAAGCGATAATGGCCTCGAACTAAAGAAGCTTCCGTAGCATCTCAGTTTACGCCGGTGTCATATTTTGTTCCAGGTGGTCTACCTGTATTAGTATAATATTATAGTATCTGTGGTTTTAGTACGAAAAAGCAGGGCTGTACTATTTAGGTCCTGCTTTAGGAGTTGATATTAGGCCTCCAGAGGTTTTATTTTTCATTCGCTCGTGGGATATAATCGCTCGTATGACTTGCGCAACGAGTGGTTCTGACTTCTGACCAATCGTTGCAGAGAGAATGAATAAAACGAACGAAAATTGGTAGAAAAGAACGCTCGTTTGCAAAAGAGCGGTTGAAAAATAGGGCTCCAGTGCCTGTAGACAATGTTAAACGCTAAGGATAGCGAAACGAAACGATAAGTTTGTATGAATGCGATTTGACATTTGGAATCGCTACGTGACGTCACCTTAGCGAAGCCAAATGTCAAATCGCATACATAAGAAGTTATCGTTTCGTTTCGCAACGGTTAGCGTTTCTTTTTGTCCAGGGGGGCTGATCGCTTGGCCTACGACGCGACGCCAGTGTCTCAGCTTACGCTCAGAGTCGTTCTAGATTTTACCGCCGGCCAGTTAAGTCTCTCGCCCTGCGTATGCCCAACAAAACTCCCGCCTTCATCGGCAAACTATCAGGCATACATTCCAAAAAAAAAGAGTCACTCTTCCCCCGTCAGCGTCGGCGACGGTTGCGAGTTTCCGGCGCGCCGCGAACACCAGATGGCGACGTTTACTACGCAGGACCGAGGGTACGACTCTATGGCCACTACGCCGCACAGGTCAGGCCGCGACGCCTAGCCAGCCAAGCTCGAGCCTTTAATTAAACTCCCTTTTTACCCCCCCACATGACGCCGTGGGCCGGGGAGTGGGCAGCGACGTATCTTTTACAGTTTTCCAACTATCTTTTGGCGTGTGAGTGAAGTTTACAGGGGGCGCCACTTCTATGCAATCGCAACGAATCTGTCAAAAAGCGTTGTTCTCCTGTCACCGCAAGCCAAAAGATCTTTGGAAAGCTGTATACTTTGTCAAGAAATGCTAGAAACATTTGAAAACTGCGTTTTTTCTTTAATGACATATTTGGTTTGTCAATCAAAACACGCAGTGTCACATATGATGCCATTATTTTTCGTCTAGCATTTCTTGACAAAGTATATTTAGCTTTCGTTCTCAAGCGTCAGCCAACGGACAGCCTCTTCGTCAGCGGAGTGGACTTTTTTATTGTAAAATTGCGTCACTACTGTCTGAAGTCACTCCTCATTTCCATGTCCACTTCTATACTTCCTCCGTTGGGGGTTCATCTTGCGGGAGTAAAACAGGGCAATAGACATACATATGCATAGACATAAAGTAGTAGGGAAGTAGGTATTTCCGGTAGCGCCAGAGGTATTGGAAAGGGTGTAATGTGGAAGAGGCATTTCATACACCTCTCTGGGAAATCGGAACGGAGACGAGCCACAGATTAGTGGTACGGTCCGTGATTAGGTGACAGACTGACGGAAGTGTAATGCCCGGTTTCCTGGGCGCTGATTAAGTTAACAGGTCGGTTAAACCAGCCTCAGCCAACCACGAACCTCTATTATTCAAAATAGCGGGACGTAATTGGCCGAAACTGATAACCGACCAACCTGTTAACTTTAATCAGCGTCCAGGAAACTGGGCGTAAGTCGCGTACATTTGATACCGCCCTTTTTTTTATTATGGCAATGTACGATTTGTACTTTTGCCAGCGTCAAGTTTTTTTTTATTTGTATAAAAGTATCTAGTGCGTCCAAATGGTCCAAATCTGTTGCACTGCCCTGTGGGATTGTAATAAAATCGTTTTGTGTAATTATTTTCATTCGTTCAGTCAGTAGCGATTTGGTTCAATCAAATCTTTCAGCGTGATAAAAGCTCCTAGTTCATTCGGACCGGCAGTAGGTTAGGGTTGGCGTCTGTGGCGACTTCTGAATGGATCTGCTTCTTTTATTTTTAATCGGATTCGCAAATCCTTTTATTTTCACAACTTTTACAACTCCGTCTTAAAATTTCACTTCTTTTTAAAAGGAAGCCTTTAGTGCCTTTGAAAACGATGTACTCAAAAAGGTGCCAATATTGCGTTACTCAAAATGTAGCAAATAATATAAAAATTAACGAATACTTACGACATAGTATGTATATTTAGCTTTAGAGTATATAGTTGGGGGTTTTGTAGTACGGTTTACCAGTGTATTTTTATACCGCTTTATATTACATTATAGTATTATACTTACTGATTTATTTTTTGCTGAAATGCCCACTAACTCATGAATTATGTATTCACGACTGTACACCTTATTTTCGCCGTCATCTATTTTAAAAAGATTAGGCAACTGATACGACTATTGCTCGAATGCACTGACTGCTATTCATAAGTTAAATGCCGGTTTTTACTAATGCTAGCGCTGCCATTCCCGTGCGAGAGGCAGTGATAGCATCACTTTACTCATGCTAGCGCTGCCATTCCTGTGCGAGAGGCAGTGATAGCATCACTTTACTCATGCTAGCGCTGCCATTCCTGTGCGAGAGGCAGTGATAGCATCACTTTACTCATGCTAGTGCTGCCATTCCCGTGCGAGAGGCAGTGATAGCATCACTTTACTCATGCTAGTGCTGCCATTCCCGTGCGAGAGGCAGTGATAGCATCACTTTACTCATGCTAGCGCTGCCATTCCCGTGCGAGAGACAGTGATAGCATCAAATTACTCATGCTAGCGCTGCCATTCCCGTGCGAGAGGCAGTGATAGCATCACTTTACTCATGCTAGCGCTGTCATTCCCGTGCGAGAGGCAGTGATAGCATCACTTTACTCATGCTAGCGCTGCCATTCCCGTGCGAGAGACAGTGATAGCATCAAATTACTCATGGTAGCGCTGCCATTCCCGTGCGAGAGGCAGTGATAGCATCACTTTAGTCATGCTAGCGCTGTCATTCCCGTGCGAGAGGCAGTGATAGCATCACTTTACTCATGCTAGCGCTGCCATTCCCGTGCGAGAGGCAGTGATAGCATCACTTTACTCATGCTAGCGCTGCCATTCCCGTGCGAGAGGCAGTGATAGCATCACTTTAGTCATGCTAGCGCTGTCATTCCCGTGCGAGAGGCAGTGATAGCATCACTTTACTCATGCTAGCGCTGTCATTCCCGTGCGAGAGGCAGTGATAGCATCACTTTAGTCATGCTAGCGCTGTCATTCCCGTGCGAGAGGCAGTGATAGCATCACTTTACTCATGCTAGCGCTGTCATTCCCGTGCGAGAGGCAGTGATAGCATCACTTTAGTCATGCTAGCGCTGTCATTCCCGTGCGAGAGGCAGTGATAGCATCACTTTACTCATGCTAGCGCTGTCATTCCCGTACGAGAGGCAGTGATAGCATCACTTTGAGTGTCGGTCAAAGTTTGTGTTGTTGATATTCATTCGGGCTTATATGACTGTCGATCTATGCTGTCACTATTTCTGTCCTGTGATATAGTTTTTATACTTTTTGTCTTCCGTAAAATTTAATATTTTTGGGCAATACTTAAGATAATAGCTTGAGCTTGGCTGGCTCGATTCTGATGATAAATAATTAAAGGAAATATTTTATTATTTATACAACCACCATGTATCGCATATGCTTCTGCGCATTTATTGTTCGAGCTATATACAACACACAAGACTGATAAAGTTAGCAGCTGTCCATTTTTGTATTTTTAAGTTTTTTTATTTCGTGCACAATAAAGTTTTTTTTCTTTATTTTAGTTTTTTATTTATTTCGTATTGTTTTAATAAAAAGGTTTTTAGAATGATTACTGGCTAATAATGCACTACTTTGTTATATTAAAGTCACAGACTTCATTCTTAAGCTTATTAGAGTATTAGGAGCGCATTTTTACTAAAAGATAGATATGCAAAAGGATACTAAAATTTTGTCTTTTGTCGTATCAGTCGTACGTAACTGTGTGCTGTATATTCTGTCCCATGTGGATCAAAGTATCTTCTGTCAAAATAACTTACTGTAAATCTTTTCTAACTTACTCTTTAAATCTTCCATTCATGGATGCTTCAGATGAACTTTCTTGTTTCGACCACTATTATAGAAACTTCTTTTTTTTTTCAAGTTGAACAAAAACATTGCTTCTTGTACGCTTTTGAGCTAATTCCAACGATACCTATTTATGTCTGTGGCATCCATATTTTTCGTTGACTTCCTCCGAGAAAATTAAAACAAATAAGTATATTTTTTAACATTTTAGAGGCGTGGAGTTCCACGGCACTGAGAGTTGGAGTCTCTGTCCTAGCACAGGCCGAAGCAACATCCCACAAATAGTTTAAGAAAATCGCATTTATTATCTATTTTAACTAATCTTAGTCCCAAGTCGTAAGATTTTTTATTACATGTTTAATAAATTTCTTATTCCAACCTAGCTTTTCATTCATTGGTGTTAATGAAGTATTATGATACTTTCAAAATTTTCAAGTCATTCACTTCTTTGTCATTGTTGGTAGCATAGAATGTTTGAGGATATGTTTAAGTGTCCCTTTGCATGCTGATGTTTTTTTGCAGCCTTCAAAAGCATTTAGATTAAGAGCTAGTTTAGATCGAACTTGTTGGTAGAAAGTGAACCAAAGTATGACTTAGAAAGTGCACTAGACACTTAGAAATCGTGTGCACAAATCTGTAGTATCAAAGTATCATCCATCTATATTTCATCATATTTGATCAGTCCTTGCATGTGTCGAGAAATATTTTGTGCACCTAAATCAGAATCATTATTACCTATCATACAAAATAGTAATTCTACAATGTTACGTGAATGACGAATGTTTATTAGACCCTATTCCCTATTGGTACGCAAACGTAAAATACCACGATCTTTTGCTCAGTTTTTCATAGGTTTTGAATTTTATCTCGATGTGGATAGGTTGAAAATCGCAGGCCGTGGAGTTTGGACGGACGGACGTACGAGTACTGAAATACTCGTACGTCAGTAGCTACTACTAGCTCGCCTAAACGCAATCAGAACCTATGAAAAAACAGAACAACACATCGTGGTCTTTTGTGGACGCTGGACGTATGAGTACGACTGTGAAACTAATGGCATGGTTGCAATTTTGTATCTGAGAACATGAGAAACAAAAGTGCCAGCCCGCATTACCAATGACTTCTCATGTTTTCAACGATTGCAACCCCTTTTATTTTCGTAATCAAACACAACCTTGTGTTTTAAGAAGCTGGCACAACTTTAAGCGCGTTAACCGTTCGTTATTACATTATTGCACAACTGCCAAGTCGAACTGTAACTCGATCTTACCGGCGGGCGGCGCTGTATGTCAAAATGAAATGTGTTTATTGACAGATAACATGGATCACACAGATTCTACTTACTAAAATAAGGAGATACATAGTTAGGAACATTTTTCGTAAAATAGGAGGGATCAGTGGCAACCGAACTAGTGAAAACACTGTATCTCGGTTGTCAAATGGTGCTCAATAAATTACATGCAAGGGATGAGCAACTTACTTCTCAAGTAGATTGTGTTGCAAAATAGCACCAGTATGACATTTGAGTTGCACTTAACTTGAGTAGCAGTGCTTTCGTGTAGCCCCGAATTGTTAACGTGCTAACAGGGCCGTGATTCTGCAAGCGAATCGTATGACAGTGGCTATAGTGAGCACTCAAAATTCTGGCTTTGGCTTTTCGACCGCGCCGAGACGTGCCGCGCCGGGCTATAAACAATTTATTTATTTATATATTTATTAGTTGTTTCACAGCAGTTTACGACGTAAAATGAAAACATATTAATACAAATTGTGAAATGCCAATAACGAAACAAGACCCTTCAAAAACTTAGAATAAAGTGTCGTTAACCAATAGGTAGATACATAGCGTAACAATTATGAATAAAGATTACGTTAATGAATGAGTTGAGTGGTGAACTGCGTGTGAGTGTGTGTGTGTATGTATGTTGTGAGGGTGTGTTTGCTCGTGTGTGATGTTCCGATGGGAATTTTAAGTGACGAATCTATAACGTATGTAAACAAACCGGTACTTTGCGCCATCGCTATAGCTATTGTCATGCGATTCGCGTACAGAATCCGGCCCCAGTTGCAATACACAGCAGCCACCACACATTATAGTTTCGGGGACGGCATCGTCTACCAGCAACCGCCGACTGACGAAGATGCGGAATCGTTGCTCACTTCGGACCGCTGGGACAGGTGGGACGAGAGGGCCCAGCCCTTCGATGACGACGACTTGGGTGGCTCGTCATATGATGAACTGTAGAGCGCCATGCTATAAGTAAAGTACTCTTAAGCGCCATTTTTATCGCATATCGATTCTGTATCGTGCGATAGGTACCTATCGCTCCATCAGGAAAGACCATAGTGTATCTATGCATAGTTGATAACTGAGAAGGTTCCTAGTTTGAATCGTATCATGCCCTGCTAAGTGGCGTCGTGCGCAGGTTTTGAATGGCGCGGGGCATGCTGCGGTTGCAGGAGGGTGATGTATTTTTGTGTCGTCTATATGGCGCACGACTTGAGTGGAGGTTCAGAGTAATTCCTCCACCTCAAAGTTATCTGCTCAGTTACAGTTCACGCTATGGTTCTTTGGCTCTGAGGGTGCTGTCACGTCTCACAAAAAGTGAGGTCACACCTCGCTCAGACCCAAAGAATCTTGGCGCGTTTGTGTGCATGGATTGAACCATGAATCGGACACATGTCTGTACAAGAACATCGTGAACCGCTTTCGTAAAATATAAACTTTACAGCGGATAGTACAATGGTCCTCGAATAACTAACTGTATGTAACTTCGAGTTAAAATCGTGTAAAAGTCACAAAATATAACAGAAGTATCCATAATCCATGGAACTTTTAAAGCAAGACAGGTACTGGTACTTATAAAATGGGCACGACTACATAGGCATACATCAAGTATAGAATAGTGTACATATTTAATAACATCTTCCTCCATCGCATTTGTTGCATTTTGTTCCCCCATTTTTGCGTGTGCTCATTAAATTAAAATAGGCTGCCCACAAGAAGTAAATAATACATTTTTGTTGATATCCTAGGTAGGCTTAATTTAAAATCAATCTTACCATAGGAAGGGTAAGGTCAACATTTCTGCCATTTCAAATTGTCAAGACATGCCCATAAGAAACTGCAAGGTGTATAAGGGCGACGGAAAGGGACAGAGCGATAGAGCTGTATAGACCTGTCCCGCTCCGCCACCCGTAAACACTCTGCACAACTTTTTAACAATAAGGGGGTTTGACAGCATGCTTGTTAGAAAAGTATTTTATATATTTTTTATCAACAGACCGTATCATACATATGATCATGAGCTGTGACCGTCACATTCCTTCAGTTAGGTGTAAATAGAAGACAATCATGCATTTTTCTGTATTAGAATTTTTATTGTACTTTGGTAGGTACTCGTAAATTGTATATTTCAGGTTAATTTAGTAACAAAAAGGTTTCGTCATATCCATTACCGCTAAGAAACTTAAGTTATGATGTAATAAAGTTAAGGATAAGGACACAATACACGTATACCACACGATAAACGTGATTCGAAAGGATAGGCTGCAAACGTGGCACGTCCTTAAACCTTTACTCCCATTCTCGTATACTTTTCGACTTTCGAATCGTCGTCGCAGAAGTTTTACTTCAAAAACTGTAGTGTAGGTAGGCTGTAGCTTCAATAATACTTAAATGAATTATAAAATTATAACGCACATATAAAATAGATTTTATTCATGACTGTAAATATGTAAGTATGTGTAAAACTGAATGAAATTAGGCGTCTTTGACTGTCTTATCTTAAGCATGTTTCGAGAAATCCCGATAAGTTATAGGTAACAGATAAATCACTTGTATTGTAGTATGTAATATGACAGATGAGTCTGTCATCTACAACGTGTAACTCTAAGTACGCAAAACCTTATAGACGCCAAGTGATTTTTATTACAAGAAAATTATTGTTGAAAGAAAATTTAAAAAAAAAGCTAAAATTCTAGAAGATGCGCAGTTTTCGTTTACCTAACAATTCTAATAGTTTCTCTTAGCTCTGCCGCCTTAAAAACCGCCCGCAGTACACCGCCCGCGATAGCACAAAATAGGTACCTAGACTGATTCACTCACACCCGCCGTTTGTTCCCTTCTAACGTTCATTGCGAGATCCTTAGTTTGAAAGTGATAGCTAATGTAGCGCGCGCGCTTGCTTTGTGGATTGATCTGCCGCTGCTTTCGTTCGACACACTTATTTGAATATCTCGCTGGATCACGGTAAATGATAGAAACGGCAATAAATAAATATGGATAAAATTAAAAAAAAAATTGATGTAAATAGTGATGGAATCGATTATAGTCGTCATTCTGAACAACCTATTTTCAGGTTTAAAGTTACACGTTGTATAGCTTATCGGTAGTTCTTGGAATAGGCCCTGTAACCCTTTAGTATACAGTAGACATAAATTGGTATTTTAATGCAATGACCGCCAGAAAAGGCATGCTAGTCATTATTTGTTACAAAATTGAAATATTGTTTGAACAGATTTTGAGATATGGATTTAATGCATTTATTTTATTCCTTAGATGTTTTTTTTAAAGTGTTTTATCGAATGTTACATACATTCGTATTTTTAGTTAGTTATTCCATGTATTTTTTACTTTCATATTTTGGTAGTGTTGGTTGTCGTAAAACATTGTCAAATTGTTTTTGTAACATGTGCCTGAAATCGTAAATACTGTAAATAGCCATTAAAATACATAATACATTTTGCCTTGAACAATTATACAAATGTACATTAACGTAAATTACAAAATAGTTTTGCAAGTTTAGTAAGAATGAGGCAAGTATAATAAACTGGATAAAAGTATTGAACTTAGAAAATGTATTCATATTAATATCATCAACGGCTTAATATGTTAGATGGAAATGAAACCAGTTCCAAAGCTTATATTAATTAATACGAACTTATGCATATAACTCGGTGGAAGAAACTTAACAACTATACTTTGATTAATCAACAAGAACATGTTTACACCATACTTCATCTTTCTACAGAGTTGTAAAAATTTATCCGGGAATAGTGCTAACTCGCGTTCGGTCTGTCGGGGCTCACACAATCCCCCTTATTAATAAAACGTTTTACAACAGGAGTAAAGCTAATCCGGGAGTAACCTGCAGTTACTCATTAACCTTAGTCCCGGAATATAACTTTATATTAATAAGGGGGAATGGGTAGCAGCCAATTTCAGTCTCTAAGTAATGACAATGATATGGGTATTAAATTCTAACACAATAATGGCATCACGGTAGCTGGATACTAATATCTAAAATCAGATCCAAAAATATTTAAACAAATACATGAACAAAGAGTATATGAAACAAATACCAGATTAATTACATATCTAACATCACTGGGTTGTACTTTTCAAATTATTAATATGTTTTACAACAGGACTATACAACTTTACGGCTATAAAAGACAACAAATAGAGATGATTATTGAAACCAAGAAGTTAATTAATCATACGAAACAGCAAAACAATCATAATCAATCATACGCCACATCTCAAAAAAATTGGCAATACAAATCAACAATTAATAATTCAATCAACATAATCTGAAACTAACTAAACCATTGTGTAGTCTTCAGAAACATCACAGCACAATCAAATCAATAAGTTTTCGAAATCTTTCACTTTACCCCAAAAGGCCAAATTGAGATTCACGGGCGCTAAATACTTAGCTCAGCCAACATTTTCCTCAAATCACACGCACTGCCGCCCATCTTGACGATCTCCTTAAACGCTCGAATCCCAGCGGCCTCCCTCTCCAGACTCTTTGAGATATGGTGCGCGCGCCGGGTGATCTCTTTAGGTATGCCTGCGAGGCGGGCCGCGTTGAACCCGTAGGACTTGGGGCAGGCGCCTGGAGTCAGCTTGTAGAGGAACGTGATTGTTTCTTCTGGGATTTGGTCTTCGTCGTCGGGTGTAGATTCGTCGGTTTCGACCATGCATGCCTGGGAATTGAAGTAAGTGTAAGTAAGTAATTGTAGCCCACCGAGGGGCACGGCCGTTTACCCGGATACGAGAAGATTGAGCCATACGTCACCACGCTGGCTCAGTGGAGGTTGGTGGAGGGGTTTTACGACTACTACATTCTACTAACTGGTGATAGTAGCCGGGACCTACAGCTTAACGTGTCATCCGAAACACAGAGTAAGTGTGATTAAATTAATTGTAAAATGCTTTATTGTCATACATTGCACGTAAAACAGAGTGGCTCGGCTACCCAGAACCGCCGACTAGTGGACAAATTAGCCACGTCATTGCCATAGCTGGTAGGCAGTGATGCGGGACGCTCAGGACCCGAGTAGATGGCGAGGTAGAGGGCTGTACCCAGCAGTGGGTGAATTGGAGATTGATAAAAACTCAGTATTTAAATATCATGCTAAGCATGTAGCATAACCTGCATTCGCAGTTTTATTTTAGCATCTACACTACAGGGTGTAACAGAAAGGGTTAGAGTATTAGCAGCAGGATATCAGGATAGTAGTTGCCAATGATAGTGTACAGTGTGTATTCTTCACAAATATGGTTTTATTGACTGAAAATACAAAGGACCTGTGTGCTCATGGCGTGATGCGCTGTACGAGAGAGAGGTTATCCTATGCTACGACGTCACTAGGCTCTTCGCCCCTTACCTTCCCCGCTGGGGTCTGCTGCTGTCATGCCTAGACATGTAGTCATGAATCAGTGAAAGCCGTGTTTCGTAGTGAAAATTGCTCAGAATGGTGTCTCTAACAGCCCCCTAAAATATGACTACACCTTTCTGTTATACCCTGTAAGAACTCATCCCAAGGTTTGATTTGACTCCCCTTGGAATCCAGGAAATGGAAAGACGCCGCTATTGTCAGGTCACATTGGGCGGAGCTACAATCTATCTTTTTACTTACACATTTCCAAGATCGGAACAAATGGAAATGTGTCTGTACTAAGAGCCCTATATCAGCTCAGGGCTGACACCAGGGAGCCCTTTCCCCATGAGGACGATAACGTTGATATTCTCGTAGCCTGTACAACTCACCATATGCCCCAGCACCAGTCCCGGGTGGTCTCTCAGGTGGTGCACCAGCGTGTGGTAGTGTGTTGAGAACACGACGCGGCAGCCTCGGCCGGCCAGCTCCACGCACACGCCGCTTGCTATGGCGGTGCCGTCGTATGTTGAGGTGCCGCGCCCTGGGAGATACGATAAGGAATATGATATTAGCCCGGCTGCCCAATAGGCCGTAGTCGAACTGGAAAAGATGTGACATTGTGCGAACATACTCAATACCAGTTGGTAAGTAAGTACATAGTTATAATTTTAATTAAATAAGTTTAATTGACGCCGTTCTAGTAAAGTCCCAGAGATAAGTGTCTGTTATGTTTATTTACACTAAAGAAATTACGTATTACCATTACGTATTACGTATGTTCATGTCATGCAAATTACGTATTACCATTACGTATTTCATGTCATACAAATTACGTATTAACATTACGTATTACCATTACGTATTACGTATGTTCATGTCATACAAATTACGTATTACCATTACGTTTACGTATGAGAGTTTTGATCCGTGCTAGCATCTCCCAACGTATGTAGGTCGACTTACCAGTCACCCTGTATAATACCCGGATGAAATATGTCAAACTTAAAAGCTCTTAGCGCTCTAATCACAAATCGCAGTAGTGTTTTGATACAGGTGACAAGACACCTATTAAAAGTCATTGTGGAAGGTAGGTATCTCCTGATACAGGTATTTATACATAAAAGGAGATCCCATGACTGTATACCCTGTTTTTGATTTGAAATAAACATATTTTTTATTTTGATATATCTTAGCGCCATCTCGTGATATTTGCAATTTTTCGATGGTGCTGCACTAAGCGATAATGGCCTCGAACTAAAGAAGCTTCCGTAGCATCTCAGTTTACGCCGGTGTCATATTTTGTTCTAGGTATTTGTATTTGCATAATATTATATCTGTGGTATTACCATGAAAGGGGATGGTACGTTTTCTGACAGCCGATTATTTAACCTCAGATAACGTCATTTCACACGTGCACGAACTATCAAATAAAGATATCCGTCTGTTTACCTGGGGATTGTTGAAAACACCAGTCAAGCACACTAATTCTTACCCAGCTCATCCAGCAACACGAGCGAGTGTACGGTGGCGTGTCTGACGATGGCGGCGGTCTCGTTCATCTCCACGAGGAACGTAGACTGCCCAGACAAAATGTCGTCCGAGGCGCCCAGACGCGTGAATATCCGGTCTACCAGGCTCATGCTGCACTCTTGGGCGGGAACGTAGCTACCCTGTTTGGGAAATCGTTACAATATTCATTCATTTTTTTGCATTGAAAATGATTGTAAAGTTCGAAAACAACAACGATAGAAATGGCGGGAAAATTAGGCGTCAGATTAACGAAACTCTTTGCTGCAAACCCTCTTTGTTACAAACAAGTCTGAGTTATCTATGGTAATGTAACTTACGAAGCTTCGAGTGGTTACTTCCGGTAAACAATGCGCTACTCGATACTAGATGGCGCTAGTGATAATCAAAAGCAGGCAAAGGAAACTTACCAAATGTGCCAGCACAGTAAGGAGGCCGACTTGCCTCATCAGCGTGGATTTCCCGCCCATATTGGGACCTGTCAGCAGGAGTAGACCGGGGCCGCCATCTCCCAAAGACGTGTCGTTGGGAATGAAATCGTTCATGATGGGAATGCAGGGGTGACGACCTTCCGTGATCTTTATGTAGGGCTGAAATTAATAGGATGATACATTTTCAAATGTATTTTTCTTATGTAGATGCTGTGCTGGAAGAGATTTCTTGTTGGACATAAGCTAGGCTTTGTACAAAAATAGCTTGTAAATTTACGATGAAAATGGTACGTAATATTATTTACTCATCGTATTTGTCATTTTAATATGGTATCAAGTTATCGGAATAGTCTTCTAGCGACAGCGGAATAGATAGGTCTGCAATAGGGAAGTAGTGTAAGTGCCGATCTCTAATTCCTCAGATAGCGTTTATCTGTCTGTTTATCTGAGGCTTTTAACATTTCACACGTACATGAAGTGTCAAAAACTCATGACTACTCATGAGAGACCGGGCCTTAGTCAAATTACAAATAGCACCATAAGTTAACATCATAGTTACCAACCTTATCATCCTCAGGAACCCTGACATCAGGCAAACAGACATCCCCGGTCTGTTGTCTCGCAAACTCAGCGAACGCCAGCAGAATATCCAGTGTGGCGATACAGTACACCGCTCCCTCCCACAGCGCGTAGCTAGCGGAAAACTTCTCGAAGATTCGACGCGACAGGTCCTTTAGGACCACGGTCTTCTGGTCTTCTGCTGCTATCATGCGGGCTAGGAGATCCTGTTGGATACATGGAATACATTTCACATTTACATACAGGCACTCAGATTGCTTCTGCCCTGTCCGCTTGTGCCCGCGCGTCGGTAACGGTCGTGCGGGTACAGCGACAACTGGCCGCGACTGGCACTGGATGGGAGACCCGTTTCTATGTTGCATTTGTTTTGGGTGCTTCCATGTTTCGGGTGAAATGTTAAGCCAGCCCTGTCACTACTCGGTGGTAGTAGTCGTAAAACTGTGCGTAATAGGGCCGGTTGATAACTTCTAAGTTAGAAGTTCTAACAGTCGCTAGTCGGGTTGGCAACTGAGCCAGCGTGGTGGAGTGTGGCTTAACCTTACTCTATTTGTATGATATTTAAGAAACTTTATACTGTATATATCTTTTTCCCTCGGTGGGGACATATATGGGCTACATTTACTCTTTGAAATATATTTTTAATTGATTTGAAACTAGTCGCGGCCTGTACCTTGGTCTCGGTCGTGGAGAATCTCTTGTAGCCTTTCCTGGCGCCCTCCATGTTGTAGCCTGCGCCCGCGCGCGCCGCCGCGCTCTGCGGCACCTCCAGCTGATAGCGCTTCTTGTCTGTGCCGACGTAGCTCAACTGGGAAAAATATACAGGGTGTTTGGGAGTAGAGGACATCATTCTGAACAACTTTCACTATGAAAGCGATTTGACCAGAGCAACTTTTTTTTGACATCTCAATACATTTTGGGCCGAGCGGTTATCAGATTTGTAGAGAAGTGAAAAATAAAGTTGCTCTGATCAAATCGGCTTGAAAGTGAAAGTTGTTTAGAATGATGTCCCCAAACCCCCCCCCCCCCCCCCCTTAGTTGTTTGTCGCTCCATACTACAAACACCCGGTATAGAATAATAATTTGTATTAGCTGTAGATCCCAGCTACTATCGCTACTCGATGGTAAAAGTCGTAAAGCTGCATCAAAGCCCCTAATAGGGTAGTTTTGATTCCTTCTGACAGTCTGGTTGGCCGCTACCCCGACACCGCTCCATCGCTGAGCAGCACCTGCACTGAGCCAGCGTATGAGAAGGAAGAATGTCTCTGTAAAGGCCTGTGCCCCTCTGTGGCGACATTGCCAGTATTGTAGCAAGTGAAGATCTTTATTTTCTCTCTACAAGAATCGACGCTCAGATCGAGAGCCTTTAGTGGGGGTTAAATCGGCATATCTTATAATCATTAATCACTCCTCCCGCTTCCATTACCGCTGAATACTACCACAGGGTGCTCATACTATACAAATTAGAATTGGTAACCCTTCGAAAAAAGAGATGGCGTGAGGAGTAAGATTTGTACTTTAAACGCCATGTTTTCAGTTAACATACTTCTAGGTGGCGCTAATCTTAGAATAAATCCTATATATCTTAGCGCCATCTCGTGGTATTTGCAATTTTTCGATGGTGCTGCACCAAGCGATTATGGCCTCGAACTAAAGAAGTGTCATATTTTGTTCTAGGTGGTCTATCTGTATTAATATAATATTATAGTTATCTGTGATACTACTTAGTTAAGTCATAAGTTATGGATGTAGACTAGACAGATAGTTAAGCTACTCACCCTACATCGGAAGTATTTCTCTTGCTCCTTCAAATACTCGTCTAACTCCCTCTGTACGTCTCGGATCAGCTGCAGCGTGTTGTCGTATTCCTGATCAACGCCCTCTCCCGGTAATATGCGGCCCTCCTTCTCGGCTTGTGATTGGTTGAACGACTCCTGGGCAACAAATATACAGGGTTTACAGAAGGGTTATTTCAAGTTGGTCAATGGTCATTGCTTTCTGAGGAAAGTTATGTCCGGTTTGGTCCATGACGTCTAATATCCTCGAATGACAAATTATATTTATATGAACTAACCCATTCTGTTGAGTAATGTTTATTCATTTCATTGCTGAACCTGGCTAAACTTTATCATTGTGTGTTCCTGCGGCAATCTGACATGGGATCATAGCAGTCAGAATAAAAGCCCAAAAATGATACCTTAAAAAACTTAAGCTGTCCTCGGTAATCCGGGAATTTTCCAATGGGCGCAAACTGTGTCAGTTTCTTCAAGAGCGTGGCGTCGGACGTGTTAAACAGCTCGGCTAGCTGCAGCGCAGCTGTGAACCCATTAAGGACGGAGATGAAGTCGAGGACCTGGTAACAAGAAGTATTGATAAGTCTAAACTATAAGTTGCATAAATCTTATCATAGCGTCACTCCTCTTCCCATACGGAGTGGTGTTGCCAGTTATCAATGGCCTATCGTGACAGCCGCCGTAAAAACAGTTACTAAATGTTAGCACCCAATCACTGTCTCAAGCAAATAGTCAAAGTGCAGTTAACTGTGCTAGACATGTCACTTATTGTAATATCAGTTTTTGCAATACTGTACTAATTAAGGATTTGTCTATAGAATCCTTATAATCTAGGATCTCTAGCAATAACATTTTGGGAATATAAAATTAACTTTTGTTACCTATTTGAAGTAATAAGTGGGTATACCTTGCGCTTGGAGTAAATCTTATCTTCGTAAAAGATGGCGCGCGCGTCGGGATGATGTTTCGAACGCTTGAGGTTGCCGAGCGCGTGCACTCTAGAAAGGGGAAAATGTGTTTAGCTTTATCAATACCAGATATGGAAGGGGTAGCGGCGCATGGGTACAAGTGAGACGCATACGCATACATGGGCGTCAGAGGTGGGTGGCCTTGGAAACCAGTCCTCGCCAAAAGGATTGGTTTCCAGGGCCGTATAAACACTATTTACGCACACCCCATCACTCTCTAGTTTGAGCTTTTGGGATTTACAGCGATTGAGTCGCATGATAACTATAACCCTAGCTTGTTCACGCGAGAGGGGTGTTTTCATGGATTCTCCATCTGGCGAGAAACTCCATTCACTTTTTTACTTTTACCTACAGCACAGACACTATAATATTATACTAATACAGATATACCACCTAGAACAAAATATGACACCGGCGTAAACTAAGATGCTACGGAAGCTTCTTTAGTTCGAGGCCATAATCGCTTGGTGCAGCACCATCGAAAAATTGCAAATACCACGAGATGGCGCTAAGATATATAGGATTTATTCTAAGATTAGCGCCACCTAGAAGTATGTTAACTGAAACTATGGCGTTTAAAGTACAAATCTTACTCCTCACGCCATCTCTTTTCCACGAAGGGTTACTAATTCTAATTTGTATGGGATGAGCACAACTCACTTCGCCAGCAGTCTCTCCAGGTCCGGCAAGCCGGTCAGCATCGCCTGCGCCTCCTGGCTGGCCGAGCCGCTCGCGAGCAGACACTTCACCGCGCACTGCCGCTCCGCGATGACGCGCACGCTGCAGCTGGGCGCGCACACCCACTGGCTTAGCAATCTGGAATAAGTGTAAGTAAGTGTGTGTGTACAGACCGTTCACACTTTTTTTAGCTAGCTAGTGCTAGCTTATCAGCAGTTAGTTTTTAATCAAGTCGGATGAAATGGAAAAAATCATAACAATTTGTTGAATGTGAGGCAATAATCAAAATAATACCTTTTCCCAAAAGCAGTGGAGCAAAAGTTCAGCTTATCATAAAGGCATCCCTCGTCCTGCACAATCCTCAGATTCCTCAGCGTTATAGCGTCTAGAACCATCGTCGAGCTGCCTTCCCAGCGAGATTCCTTCTGCTCTTGCGATAAAGTCCTGTTTAGCACGTCGGGAGGTGAGTAGTCGGAGAATTGAGCCATTCCCAGAATCTGAATATCTAGGAGGCAGTCTGTGAGGTACGAAACACATCCACCGAGGGCTTTGACTGCTAGGTAGCAGTTCGGAGCTGGTGTTAGGCCTAAGGCGTCTCCTGGGAAATCAGAACACAAAGATTATTTAGCTTGCGCGATGTAGGATTATACGAAAACATGACTTCACACCACTAGCGCCACCTGTTTCACAAACCCGGTACTTCTAACTCTGTTAGAGAACTCACCGTCATGCAAGTAGCGTTTGATCGCCTCTGGCCAATCTCCATCGCTGTCCGTCCTGTAATACTTCTCAGCGAGAGTCTTGAGCGTTTTCTCCGGTGTCCACATCGCTTGTGGCTCGCGCCGCGCATTGTGGCAATGCGTTGTTAGGAGGCGGCTGGTGCGGGCCGTTGTTGCCTTTCGGTCGGAGATTATCTGCGATTTTTACAACAGACCATTATTCACCAAATGAAATGTTGGGAGAATAGGCTTGTGGCCTGTCAAGTCAAAATAGATACTTTTTATGAACTGTCAAAACGGAACTTTTGTTCCTGAGTTCTATGAAATAACAACAGAATGACGTCATGGAAGAGTGCCATCAAATGCTGTCTTTTTTCACACAAAATTGACTTAATAAAATATATCTGCTAGAAATATATGAGTCTGAGAATGTCAAGCCATTTTGTACATAATGCTTCAACTTAAGACTTGTTCCTAGATTTATTGGATTAACTTGGCCACAAGCCTATTGATATTTTCTCATGACGTATATGACGTTTGCCTGGGTCATATCATCACGCCTATTCCCAGTTAGCGTCTACTACGCTCATATGAATCAATCGGCATATAAATAAATATCCGAAAATAAACTAGAACCCATAAGACCCAATGTGTCAGACGATATGATATGAATGATACGTATGTACAAAAATTGGTCAAGTGCGGGTCGGAATCGCACACGAAGGGTACAACAAAACCTAAGCACTCAAAACAATAAAACAACAAGAAAAAAGATTATGCCCTCATGGTGATTTGAACTCACGTCCTACGGGTTGAGGGCCTTTAACATACCCGCTGAGCTACCATAACGATGTGGGTTGACGCGAAATATACCATCATATTGAAATGGGTGGGTGCATCAAAACAAATGTCTTATATGGGAATTAATTTGTAATTATCTCTCGTATTTCAGTATTTGTTGTTGCGGCAACAGATATAAACATT
Organism: Argyresthia albistria; assembly: GCA_963457715.1. NCBI lineage: Eukaryota > Metazoa > Arthropoda > Insecta > Lepidoptera > Argyresthiidae > Argyresthia > Argyresthia albistria. Next base: position 6,722,847 of record OY735270.1, on the reverse strand, counting down.
ATTATATAGGTTGTTGATTCTGTTTCTGTTCTTGTCAATGTTATGTAAGTGTGAAATGTTGTCTATGGGTCTATGCCTGAAATAAATAAATTGAATTGAATTAAATAAACATTCTGTAAAAATTTCAACTTTCTAGCTATTACGGTTCGTACTCTAGGACGCGCTGACGGACGGACGGACGGACAGACGGACAGCGGAGCCTTAGCAATAGGGTCCCGTTTGGCACCCTTCGGGTACGGTACCCTAAACAAAGATGTACTCACGAGAGCCGGCGGGTAGTGCGCCAGAGTAGTCAGCAGCCGCGAAGAATGCTTGTCATCTTGGAACTGTCCGATGTGGAATACCCCAATGGACGTATCGATGAAGCAGACGCCGTAACTACTGCAGTTGTTGCTCTCCTGAAACAAGTTTTTATTGGCCGTTGTTGAGGTATTGAGCAATGAGCTACAAGTAATACTCACTGCTCAACTTTACACAGTTGAGCAATCAAATTGAGCAGTGGGCAGTAGTGGTAAATAAAAGGCCCGTTTTGGTAGCAGAACAAATCACTCATCGAAAAAGTATTTCAATTGAAATGTCAGTGTCTCATATGTACATTAAGGGTCACTTTATCTGGCCTTCAATTAGCACGCTATCGAGGTATCTCCATAGACGAGATAGCGTTTTAGATACCGCGCATCTCCGTTTAAACGATCTCGATTCATATTTACAGATTGACTGTGAAATCTCTAAGTATAGCGAAGGAGACTATTATATGAATGAATAACATACATGTTGTTACTTTGTCAGCTTTCATAGTAAAACAAAGAAATCCTACTAGTCCCGAATGGTATTGTTGCCGTATTGTGTTGATAACACAACGCCCCGCGCTTTCGCTTTGTGCAGCAGCGCCGCGCCGCCGCCGCCAACACGCTTTGTGCAGCAGCGCCGCGCCGCCGCCGCCAATACGAATCTGAGCCGTCCTTATTTTCGTGACCTTTGCCGGCGGCACGAGGGCCGCGGCATCTGCGGCATTCTGCGGCCTGTACCGACAGTTAGAGCCCTCGCCCACGACGACTTTTTGCAGCGCTGCAGACGCGCGGCTGTCGCGCGTTCGCATCGATACAGTCGCGAAGCGGTCGCTAGCTGTGTACCCTCGCCCACGTAACCAAAAATCAGTCGCGATGCTAACGCGCGTTAGTAGCGATGCTGCCGCGCGTTAGCATCGCTTCTGACGCGCGTAGCAAATGCGACTAACGCGCGTCTGCAGCGCTGCAAAAAGTCGTCGTGGGCGAGGGCTCTTAAGTGAACTACGTTATGAAAGCCGGCGGGCGACTGGTCCCTGCATACTAACCTCTTCAGCTATAGCGAGCATGTAACTAGCGCCAGGCTCGGCGGGCCCGTTGTCTTGCAGGCCGCAGACCTGCGCGCCGCAGAGCGACACCTGACAGATCTCGCGCTGTACCACCTTGTCCGACTTGGAGTTTTGCCCGGCTGGAATTTGACAAGCGGTTAGGGGAAAATGTCTTGGCACAGAGTAAGTACACCTAAGTTGTTAGAACTACCTTTAGCATTATTTTTCGTCAGACAAAAATATACGTAAATCCATCTTTCACAGTTCCGTACATAATAAAGCAATATTTTTCTTTTTTTATGGGTTTTCAGTTTTAAACTGTGGTTCTATCTATCATCTTTGCGTGTAATTAGTATCGATCGTCATCAATGGTACTAAACGATTTTCAGAATTCAAAGGGGCAATTCTTGCGCTATCGAGATCATCTCCATGAAAAACCTAATATATCAATCGAAAACAAAAAAATAACTATTCTCCCGGCCCGCCTTATGACCAAATGAGGCATCTCGACTCTATTTTGATCGAAATAAATATGAATCGAGACAGTTTTCGATATGCGGAATCCGATAACTCGATTATGGAGACTATTTCGTAAGCGCGAGAATAGGCTTGTGGCCAAGGTAATCCAATAAATCGCGGAACAAGTCTTAAGTTGAAGCATTATGTACAAAATAGCTTGACATTCTCAGAATTGTATATTTCCAGCAGGTATATTTTATAAAGTCAATTTGGGCAAAAAAAGACAGCATTTGATGGCACTTTTACATGACGTCATTCTGTTGTTATTTCATAGAACTCAGGAACAAAAGTTTCGTTTCGACAGTTCAAAAAAAGTATTGTAGGTATAGGTAGGTACCATTAATAACTCTTTATTATACTAAAATATCCAGCTATAAATACATTGCCTATGTTGACAGATATCGAGGTTGCTCTAGATTGCATCTGACCTAGTAATGAAGTTCAACTATGTAGGTATGTCAGGTACCTACAGTATCTATTTTGACTTGACAGGCCACAAGCCTATTGGGGGCCTGGTTTGCGACCTAGTGCAAAGGTTCGCTTCGCTCGCCCCAACAACAATACTCACTTCTCTTGCACCGCTCCTGCATCATGTCCGGTGTCTCAGTCTGCTCCACGCGCGCCACCTTGTACCCCTTCGCGACCAGCGTGGACGCCATGCGCGCGTATGCGCTCTCGGGGAAGCCGCTGTGCGCGAATTCGCCCTGAAACAATCAGTTTCTTTCTTAATTCCTAACTTGAGAGAAAGAGATGATAGCTCGATAAGTTACTTGGCTGCAGTACTACGAGAGCGAGCAATAAGTTGTTACGTTGCTGTTATTGTACTAGTTTGCGACGCAATTTGGAGTTCCAGAATACAGAGAAAGAGTACCTATGTGTAGTATTCCGAGTGAAGCGAGTGATTCAAGCAACCCCTTGTCTTTATGCTAATATGGCAGTGTTCAATTCGTTTCTCGTTTGGATAGCTGCAATCATGGACCAACTAGATTTTTCTGCTCACCAATAGAGGCTAGAAGGCTTTAGAGAAACAACTTATTCCTTCACCTACCTTCATGTAGGAGAAGCCCAGTTCGTTCACGCCCACAGACGCGTCCATATGATACAACTCGTAGAACTTGCCCACTTTGAAGAACAGCACACAGTCGAAGTGAGACGACTTCATTTCCCACCATTGACGGTGCGCCTGAGAACCAATCAGAAAAAAATAGATTTATTGAAAGACCTTCCGCCTTTCCGCATTGGAAAAGACATGATACGCCTAGGTCCTGTATAGATGGAGCACTAAAGGCTCGACCAAACTAACGCGTTCAGGTGCATAATTCTACATACGATCCGCGAAATACCGGTTTGTTTGTAGCCGGGGCGGCGCGTCGCCGTCGCCAATCCTATACTGAAATTCTACGCCCTGGCTGTAGCAATTGACGTTTGTAGAATCGAGCCAGAACGCGTCCGCGGAGGCGATCAGTGATTGTATACGAATTTGGACCTTGTGCAGTGCAAGTTCGTACAAACTCGTACTGCCGCGAATCGCCACCGCAGACGCGAGTGGACGCGTTAGTTTTCAAGCCTTAAAAGTTGATCCCCATCCAGAAGTGTTGGGGTACAGTGTGTTGTGCAGTAATAAATCAGAGTAAAACTAACAGGAGTCTGCTTCTTGTAGAAGTCTGGTGGCACGTAGACAGTCCTCGGGTCATAGTCAGGGTGATCCGGCCTGTGTTTGTTTGCGTCCCGGATAAAGTCTGGTTTCAGCCACTCCAGCTTGCAGTGTGTCCAGTTGCCTTCTTCGGTTATGGCTGGTGCATCCTGTTTGTCTGATTTTTTGGCTGGAGTGGTAGTTGATCTGAAAATGTTAAGAGATTCTACTTAGAAACTTTTGTTCTGTTAAGTTATGGTTTTATTGTGTGTTGCCACAAAAATTTTGCTAATGTCAGGTGTTGAGAACTGCTGTCTTTCTTTTAATATGTCTCTATATTTATCTTAACTCTTCCTACATATTGTTTATTATGAGTGTGTGACTTTTACCCAGCAGTGCTTTGATATAATACAGATGTTGGAAACTACACCATACCACAGACACTACATATAATATTACCATACATACAAAAGTCCAAAAGTGAATGTCAAAGGATAATTATGGAATCTAAGGCACTTACACATTCATAGCAACTTTATCTTCATTCTTGTTTTCTTTAGGAGTCTGGTTTGGTTGATATTTGAAGCTCTCGCTCAACTTTCCCAAAGAACTCTTTTCTTTGGGTGTGCTGATTGAGTTATCTGCTAAAAAGCACATAATGTATCAGGTCAGGCAACAAAAGTTATACACAGATGCGTAATTACCACACTAGTATTCTGTATAGGTAGATACATACAATACAATACAATACTGTGTCAATGTGTTGTTTTATGATGTGTAACTAATATTCTAAATGCTAAATTATATAAGTTTTTTATTTACATACCCCTTGTCAGTTGAAATGGCAGAATTGTCCATTAACAATTGAAAAGTAATTATTATAAAATACCCACAGATGAGCAGATATTAGATCTTTGGTTTAATAAATTGTGAATTCAGTTGGCCCTAACTAACTAACAAAGAACAATAGATGTAAAGTCTTCACAAAATAAAAGGCCCGTTTTGACAGTTCACGCCCATGTTAACCCCTAATACATAGGTAATAAAAGCCAACTGGTGCGTACAAGCAAAGCGTACAAGTTGCACCTAGGAAAATCACTTCTATTACCTATGCCTTAGGGGTTAAAACTTCATGGGTGTGAACTGTCAAAACAGGCCTTTTATTTTGTGAAGACTGTAGTCGAGCACAGGAAGACATCCTACCAACTGGTATAGTAACCTCTGTTTTCAATATCAGATTCATCTGAATCAGGCATAAGACGTATTCTCTTCCTTCTTTTAGTCAACGATACATCATCCTCACTTTCACTCTTCGCGGGAGGCGTGACATTGCGTCTATCACGTTTTTTGTCTGAAAAACATGAAGTAAAACTTAACATTAACAATAATTTGGTTATTCTGGAGAATAAGGTTGGAGTGTAGATAAGGGGGCGCCAAGGAAAAAAAACTGGGCTTCCGCCCCCTTATCGACACTCTGACCTTTATATAGAAGTTCCTTGAGGGACTTCATAAAGTTGCAGGAACTCATAGAAAGCACTTACTCTCAATTTTCGGATCATTTCCTTTGTTCATCGAAGTATCCAAAGCAGGGCTGCCATCAGAATCTTTATCTTCAGATTTCGTTTTCTTGCTAGCAGGTGGAGGGGTCTTACCAAAATACTTGAATAGTGTATTGGTATTTTTGGGTGTGGAGGTATTGCGCTTCGACATTTTATTTTAATGGAAATTTATAAATTTCCTTCAATTTTGAACCGCGGCACCGAGGCGAGGATTTTACTAATTTCGTCGGCCGGCCGGGCCGGCTTTTTGGCGCAATTATTATATGCCACCAATTGTCAAAAGAATGTCACTTTTACAGCGTTTCATGAATGTTAGGTATTGGTGGATTTAGAAATATTATTACTGTACACCAACAGGCCTACGGTTCCAACGCTGTTGGCAGGCGTTCTGGCGTTCCGAATTGTGGTAAGGTAGGCAGGCACAGACTTATTTGTACCTATATATCGAATTGGTTTTGTACCTAGATTAGGTACCTACCTCAGAACAATAACTAAAGCATCCACAATTGAGACACGTTGTCGAACCCTACGTTCTCAAACAAGTATACTATGCGCTGTGTCAGTCAATACTAACTTACTGTATTTCATCCTGGGGAGGTGCAGCAAAAACCTTTCTAAAATCACTAGAAGTTACTCAAAGGGCCATACTAAAGATTAGCACTTTTAAGGGTTATCTTTACTCAACGGAATTACTCTACCAGGATTGTGATGTACTAAATGTTCGACAGCTTTTCATACTTAGTATTATAGTTAAACAACACAGGAAGATAGTATTTGACCCGGAACAGCTAGACAAACGCCGAATTAATGTGATACATAGAAACATGGTCTTTCGAACAAAATTTATCAATAAGTTTCTACCTTTTTTGGGTCCATATTTGTTTAAGATACTTAATCGAAAAATTGGTATCTATTCAATGTCCGCATTTCAATGCAAGAAAGAGGTAACAAATTGGCTTAAGAATATCAATTATGAGGAGACTGAGAATATACTAAAAATTATTGAATGATAAAACAATATAGAATAATAAATACTTAGAGTATAAACAATAAAACTAAATGTTACTATTAATTACATATAATAATCCTACAAAAACTAAATTTTACACACCCTCTCACACACATACAAACACCACATTTATACACACAGAGAGGAGTTTACACTACACAATTACTTTTTATATTTTACCTTATTTTGTGTTGTTTACTACATTATTAAATACTCCTGTATCTAATAATTTTTGCTTAGATTTAAAATTTTCTAAAGTTATAATATTGTCATCCATATTAGAAGCTAGAATTTTTATTTGTAAAATTTCTGGGAATTGGGGCGCTGTTTTGCTGAAATACAGGTCTTACGCCTAGCTCAGCGACAGATGCTACAATGTTCTTATAGGCAATCTAATCTAGCCCTCCTTAATATAGCACCATTGTAACTATTGTATACTCCTTTTTTGTGTCAATAAATATATTATTATTATTATTATTATTATAATTCCACACACCAAGGATTTTTCCATTGATCTGAGGCACAGACTATATAGGGATCTGAGGGCCATCAGCCACACAGAACAGGTGGGTTACTATAAGCCAGGGATGTATGCCAATTTAGTGTCAATTGTCTGTCTACCTGCTTTTTTATTCATAACATTTTAATAGGTATTGAAAAAGCAAAACTGCCCGGATTAGGTCCTGCTATAACTATAATGGCCGTTCTACACTCTCGCCGAGACAACACGAGACATGCTGAGTGAGACGGAGAATGTAGAGGGTACCTCTCGCCGCGCTCGGGGTGTCTCGTGATGTCTCGCCTGCTCTCGCTCCGGCGGCGGTTTTTGGGCCCGAGTCAAGGGTCTCGGCATGTCTCGCGAGGAGCCCGAGAGCATTGCACTGTAAGCGGTGAGAGTGTAGAGGGTACCTCTCGTGGCAGGCCTCTCGGTCGGGCGAGAGCTCTCGGCGAGAGTGTAGAACGTCCATAAGAGTTGATAGTAACCCACCAGAAACATGCATATACAATACAATGCTCATCAATCAATGCTGCAGCAAGCAGCACGGTCGGTGGTGGCGATTAGTATTAAGCTCACTCTATGGTATTAGAGTAGATAGAGTCGACTGCACATCAAGCGTTCGTTTTACCTCTTTTAGCCATAGGATGATAGGACTGCACTGTCTGCACTCTGTGAACGCCTTCGCCTCCGAGGTCTTGCCGTGTAGGCATAGCACAGCATAGGTGGACCCGGAGGACCACAGGGCAGAACAGAGAATGGGCCGCTATTGCCCGATTTCATCAACAGTTAGGGGACACTTAGCTCTTTTTCAGCCACCTAGAGATTGTTTTGGAGGCCGGTTTCTGAGGGGGTCCCTTAATAGCCTAGATTAGAAGACCCTTAAACTTAGGTCAAAACAAATCTACCGCTAGATGGTCCCTGAAAGGAAATAAAGTGTCCCCTAAAAGATAGGGATTGTTGGTGAATTCGACCATGAGTCCCTCTCCGGGATATCATCCCCTAGAGTGCGTCTTCGTTTAGAATACGCGCGGTGAGAAGTCGAACTAATTTGATTGTTAGTAAAGGGGTAAAGGGTATTGACCATTGACGTAGTATTACATTATCTTTGGTATTGCCATTGCCAGTAACGACTCGCACCCGGGCGATTCTGGCGCTAGCGAGGTCATGTCCATGGTCGAAATATCGATTTTGAGATACCGAAATCTCATCAAAAACAAGAAAAAGCTATTCTTACGACAAGCCTTTCGGCCAACCGATATCCCTCGACCCGGTTTTGATCGAAATAAATATAAATCGAGATCCTTTTTTTGACGGATTTAGGCGGTATCAAAACCGATACCACAGAAGAGATAATAGTACTCCCGATACCTCGACTGGGGAGATGATCTCGATAGCGCGAGAATCGGGGGCACTCTAAACCTAGACGCACTCTACCTATTCAACGTAACACAAGGGGTTTTTACGTCGGAGGTTCACTTCACTACTAGAGATGCACAATGCGATGCAATGGCAAATGCAACACTGTGAGCGCAAAACAAAAAAAATATAGCACTTGGAACCATTGTGAAGTTCTGGTAATGTTTAAAAAGAATCCAAAAAAATCTATCCAAAGGAAAAAAATATTAATTAGGGAAAGATGCATCGTCCTCATATCGTCCTATTATTATTACATGTTACGGAATTATAGGACAATTTATTTAGAATAAATAAATAAAATCTTAATTAAGTAGTCTAGTTTAACCCCTTTATTTTATAACTCCATGAAGGCATAAATAATACATAAGTATTATAAAATTAACTAACTTAATAACTAGTTTTGGTGTAAATGGCAGTAATATACCTATTACTTTGTACACATTATGTATAGTAAGTATTATACCTATGTTCACATAAGGTGGCAAAGCGATTGTACACCTGGCTGAAATGATCAATAAATATGTGATCAATAGTTATGTATTTACTATACCTAGTAGGTGTACAATTTCACTTCACTACCCTGTGTATTTTATTATTTGTTAAATATGTAAAACATGAAAAGGTATACCTACCTAAGGAATGCTTGACACAGTACATACTTTCTGTAACTTAATTCTTAGAGTGTTGTGTATGGGTCAGGTTCATAAAATCTACACCCTTCATTTTATGCATTCTATTGAATAACGATAAGAAATATCAAGATAATTATTTATACTTAACTCCAAAGTATGTACCTCATGTTAAAAGTTTTAACTTAAAACAAATAAAACTTTTAAATAATTAAATTATACAACAAAAATTATAATAAATAAGCGAAACAAACCACATCGTTTAGTGTGTTTGTATAATTAGACTTGGGTAAATCCATAATATTATTAAACTTTGCTATACAAAATAGAAACATAAATTATTGGAAATTGGGGTTGGTGGTGAAAACGGGCATCAGATCCATGATGTCCGTTTTCACCACCAACCCCTATCTTTAGGGGACACTTTATGTCTTTTCAGGGGCCACCTACCGGTTGTTTCGCTTCGACCTAAGTATATGGGTCATCTAGGCTACTAGGGGACCCCCTATGAGGCCGGCCGGCCTCCGATACAATCGCTAGACAGCTAAGAAAATGAGCTAAGTGTCCCCTAACCGTTGGTAAAATCATGACTCAACCAAAATATTGCAAACGATTCTAATATTACTCGTATTTTTATAAGATAAAAACAAAACACTTTCGACTTTCGATATTAAAATAAAAATACCCTAACAAAATAAACATTCACAGAGAATCAGTCCGTAGTGCGCCACCGAGCTTCTTCAGGAAGGCCTTGAAGGCTCGATACCCACTGGTCAGACAAGTTAGAGACACGACACGGACATGACACGAGATAGAGACAGAAGATATGGAGCAGAACAAGAAAGAAACAATACACTTTTGCGTCCGTCTGTCTGTCCGTCCGTCCGTCCGTCCGTCCGTCTGTCTGTCTGTCACCAGGCTGTGAACCGTGGTAGCTAGACAGCTGAAATTTTCACAGATGATGTATTTCTGTTGCCGCTATAACAACAAATACTAAAAAACAAAAGAAATTTAATATTAAGGGAGGGCCCCATACAACTAACGTGATTATTTTGCGGTTTTTTATAGATAATGGTACGGAACCCTTCGTGCGCGAGTCCAACTCGCACTTGGCCGGTTATTTATGTATACTGTCTCTCTGACTTGTGTGCGGAGAGTGGGAGTGGGGATTGTGCCCAACGATGTTTTGTGGTGTGACATGAGACGGAAGGTGCCTGACAGCAGTCTAGTTGGCTTGGCGGATACCTAAGGAATGAGTACCTACCTATATTTCATACGAATGTATTCAGATCTCAGACATAGCCCGTGCCTCGGCGTGTACTGGTGCTGTGCCCGTAGCTCGTACATGCCTCGCGACGCGATAGTGGGGAACAGAGAGCACGCGCTTTACATAATCTCTGTCCTTCACGCACACAAAACCTCCTCTTGGGGGGGCAATTCTAGCGCTATCGAGATCATCTCCATAGGCGAGATATCGGTTTTGATACCTCATAAAAAAAAACGAAAACGACGTCAATTCTTATTTATTTCGACCGAAATCGGGTAGAGATATCTCGGGTGATCGTAAGGCGGGTCTTGAGAATAGCTTTTTTTGCTTTTGACGGAGATATTCGGTGTCTAAAATCGATATTTCAACCATGGAGATGATCTCGATAGCGCGAGAATCGGGTGCCTGCACTGCTCTACTGGTTCTGAAAGCCTGTCCGCAACACCTACATAATAATCCTCGGCTCGGGCACGCTGAGCGCTATCGACTTGTGCGGCAACACCTGCCCCCCGTTGACGTATATCTCGTCCTTCACAATCACGTCTTCGCCCAGCACCGTGCAGTTCTCCATGCGCACCCAGCGGCCGACTACGGAGCGCCAGCCGACGATGCAGCCTTCGAGCCAGGCGTGTTGGCGGACGGTCGCGCCGCGGAGGATTGTGCAGCGTTTCACGCAGGCTCCTGGGTGGGAATCATTTATGACAAGTTTCAAACTTAAAAAAAGCGACTTCATAACCTATTACTTAGTTCTCTCGCTCGGATGTAACAGAAATGTGTAGTCTTATTTTAGCGGGTTGCAAGGGTTGTGTAATTTGATCAGAGTAACTTTTATTTTCACTTTTCTATACAAAACAACTGACCGCCCGGACCAAGACGTATGGAGCAATGAAAAATAAAGTAGCTCTGATCAAATTTGTTTCATAGTAGAAGTTGTAATGGTCTCCCTAACAACCCCCTAAAATATATATTATACCGCTTAAAGTTGTGAAAAAATGAAACTTATAGGTCAACGCAATCAAAAGATACCGCATATGTCTCAATTTTGCTGAAATTGCTTGATATTCGCAAGGGAATCAAAACCTAGAGGGTACTTCCCGTTGACCTAGAATCATGAAATTTGGTCTTATAAGTAAGGGAAAAAAGGAAAACTGCAAATTTCTGTCTTTCTAAAAAAATCATCACACTTTAGTTTCTTATGTGGAAACCTAATTACACGTGTTACGCTCTCTAAGTGTGATCGGAACCCTTGGTGCGCGAGTCCTACTCGCACTTGGCCGGTTAATTTATCTAGACTGTGTCCCTCACAAGAATGTGTATGCTGAGTTACCCTTGTAAATTTCACCCGGAAACACATAGAGTGCGCTATTTGCCATAAGAAGCTTCGTTTGTGTTTGCTTTTGCTCGCATGGCGCGGTGGTGTCCTTTGATAGCGCTATGGAGCTGCTAGTCCTCGAAGAACTTTCAGAGGGAATGCGTGCGTTGACAGCAAAGTGTGGGTAAAATAGTTGATTGATCCAATTACACAAAAAAGGCATTTTTTCTTAAAACTCTTTTCGTAACATTTCGCAGAGTAGCTTTTGTTCATTGCTATGTCCTCTATAACGACTGTGGTACATAGGCTACAGCAGTGACGTACCGTCCTCAACGACGACGCCCGGCCCCACGGTGACATTCGGCCCGATGCGGCAACCGGCGCCGATGGTCGCCGTCGGGTCGACCAGCACGTTGCCCACCACGCCCGGCCCCGTGTACAGCGCCGCCGGGTTGCGTTGCCGCAGCGACGTGAGGTAGAGGCACATGCCTGCCGAAGATGACGTCAGAATTGGTTTTTAGGGTTCCGTACCCGAAGGGTGCCAAACGGGACCCTATTACTAAGGATCCGCCCGCTGTCCGTCTGTCCGTCGTCGGGTCCGACGGCACGAACCATAATAGCTAGAGTCGAAATGTTTTACAGAATGTGTATTTCTATTGCGACAACAACAAATAATGAAATGCACGAAAAAAGGGTGTCAAAAAGGGAACACCTCTAATAGTAATACTCCCAACTCTCACCGATAAGGAAGTCCTTCGGCTGGCCCACGTCCATCCAGAAGCCCTGCAACTCCATGGCGTGGAGCTGCCCGTCCGCCGCCATGAAGGGGAATACCTCCTTCTCGATCGACATCGCGCGTAACTCGATGCGCGAGAGTACTGACGGGTTGAGGATGTACATGCCTGGAGGACGGGTGAAATGTGATTTGATTACGTAACACATAGCGTCACGCCCCGTGTCTCATACGGGGTGGCAGAGACACAGTGGGCCCCACTTATAGCTTATTCAACACTCCATTTTGCGTCACAGTGGACTAGTGTACTATTGCCGCAGCAATGGAGTAATGAACGTTTCCTTCTTTTACGGAAGGTTGTGCAAACGGGACCTCATTATTAGTAACAGAGGCTTAAGCCTCCTCTGCCAGTTTGTCCGCCAGCTCCGTTTTTCCCGCAGTAGAGATGAGACAACAATATATCACAAAACTGAATCCAGAATCTGAATCCAATATATGACAAAACTGAATCCAGATCCAAAATACAGGAACACGGTCTCACACTTGTCTCAACAACTACGCGTCGCAGTTGCGTTTCTGTCACGTAACTCCATGTGCGGAAGGCCTTTGTCTCATCATAAATATCGAATTGTGTTGAGATCAACTTTACCTGCGTTAATTTTGTTTGAGATGAACTCCTGTGGTTTTTCTATAAAGCTGTCTATTTGTCCATCTTCCTTGTACAGCACAACTCCATACTTTGAAGGCTCCTCTACTTTTGTGACTACTATTGTGCCTTCCTGTAATTTAAAAAGATTGACATATCTTATTATTATTTTTTTATATTTTTCCAATGTTTATGTCCAACATGCGATCGGTGGCATCACCATAAGCAGTTTCTTTAAATGATTATATGGCGTGTTAGGCAGTCCCTTCCATTGATGGGTAGCCTAATATGGTTTTAGTTTGATCATATGTTATCCCAAACATGTTTCCGCTTCAACCTTCTTTTGGAAGGGATTATTATTATATAACTTACATAAAGGCATCCATCGCTTCTGGCCCTACAATAGGATACTGTGTGTCACCAGAACCAGAAATATCAACGTCACAAACATCAAATGTCACAAACACCAACCATCCAACATCCAAGACCAGGGTTTTTTTGTTCCCTAACCGGGATTCCAATCCAGCCAGGGCTTCTTGCATGGGAAGCACAGCGTTGAATATAACACCACAGATGTCATCATTTGGTACGACACAAATTGGTTAGTTATAGTTAAAAATTATACAATGCAGTGCACTGACCGGTGATAATGATGTTGATTTACATAGATGTTTATTATCTCATATACCTATGACAATTTTACACATGTATGGTTATTGCAATGGACTGATGATAACATATCATGATTATGCCGTAAAACTATTTCATACCCTAAAGGTAATTTTGACGTGACAACGTCTTATAAATTGGTTTGCCGGGTGACACTTCAAGAAACTGCGTTACGCTCCGCTCACGTTATGCGCTCACAATGAGAGTGAGTGAGAGGCACGCGTCCCTTCCACTCGGGCATGGTTAGCCCGCCTAAGAGCGAGAGAGACAGACATAAAAAGTGAAAAGACACAAAGTCGTTGTCACGTAAAACTTTCGCCCGTATACCGACTTTACAGGCAACCAATTTTTTTTTGCTACACATAAGTGTACACTAGCTGTAACAGAATGGATGCTATTCATTTGCTAATTAATTATCATATTATGTAGGTATATGTTTTTTTTCATCTTGTTGTTAAACTAGCTGTAATGTAACACTTGTACAAATGACATCTTTTCACAAAGTTTTGCAGCTGTGTTACTATTTGCTTTTTACTATCACAGCACAATGATGGGGTATTGTAGCTCGCTTGTGGAGAATAAACCGTAACTTCAAATTGCAATATGAATCTATGCAATTGGAGCTCTTTCTCAAGGATTCAAAGATCAAAACTGAAAGTTATCTGTAGCAAATAATAAAACGAAATTGTAATGATTTTTAAAAGGGTTAACGGATATTTCTAATAAAATCATTGTTCCTAGCATCTGTACCTGGAAACATATATTTTTTTATATAAATAATAGAAACAATGGAAATAAAAGGAGCTAATTAAAAGAAAATCTTACTTTTCCATGACTCCTATGATATCTAGCCAGTTCTTTGAATGGGAAGTCGCAGATCACGTCCGAATTGAGCACAAAGAATGGCTCAGGGCTGGCACTGAGCACCTCTCGGGCGAGCGCGAGCGGTCCCGCAGTCCCAAGTGGCTCAACCTCGTGGGAAAAGGTAAGCGAAACTCCGAGCTTTGATACTTGCTCTGTTAATTCTTTCTCCATTTCTTCCGCTCTATAGGAGACTGCCAGTATTACCTGCAATTTTGAACATAATAATTTTATATTAATCATCTGGGTGCAGTTTAATAAAAAGTTTTTTTTAGTTGTGGTTTACTTACCTCAGTAACACCAGCCTCAACCAAAGCCTCTATTTGATGCATGAGAATGGGTTTATTGGCAAATTCTACCAAAGGCTTGGGCCTACTCAAAGTCAAGGGTCTGAGGCGAGTCCCATAGCCTCCGACGAGGATAAGTGCTCGGATTTCACCTAGTTTCTTATCAGTACCACACATTGTGATAACAACACAGGAATCGACTTATAAAATGAAATGGAGATTTTCAAGGAACGCTTGTCGTTTTTGTACGACGTTACTTAGCACGCAAAGAAGTCTGTTTCACAAAGAAATCTAGCTCGGTCGGCGTATTTGTAAAAATTACGCTAATAAATAACTCGAAACTCTACACGTCACCGCACTTGACCGCACGAATTCCCAAACAAAACAAACGAATTGAATGAATGAAATAATCGTACAGAACAGAATACACAGTCATACAAGTTCACACGTCAGTTTTACGAACGAGTGTTGTCTCTTTCACACTAATGAATAACTCTATTATCTATCCTTGACTCCTTGTTACACTTACGATTTTTATAGAAAAAATTTGGTTGCCTGTAAAGTCGGTATACGGGCGAAAGTTTTACGTGACAACGACTTTGAGTGGTAAAATAATTTTAATGTGAATATTCATTCGTATAGTAGGAAGAAGGATGAAATAATAGTAACAATTTAAAACATTTATTTATACAAAGAATTATATTTAAAACATTAATTTATACAAAGAATCTCGCACTGAATTTCATATTAACAAAATTTTATTTTTACCTTTACTTTACCACAACATTGTGATTACTACAACATAACCTATTCACTTATGTCTTAATCATTTATTTCATCATGTTATATTATCAGTCTGAAATTATTTACCTTTGCTGTTTGAATTGTTGCGATGGACGAAACTACCTTCACATTATCACTACACAATTGTTTTACAATTAACTGGCAACGTGTAAACTTGTATGCAGGCGCCTAAGCGAAATAGAAGCGCAAGACATGAACATGCCTATCTCTCTCACTCTCTCTCTCTCGTTCTGTCTCTCTCGCTCTTAGGCGGGCTAACTGTGCTCGAGTGGAAGGGACGCGTGCCTTTCACTTTTTATGTCTGTCTCTCTCGCTCTTAGGCGGGCTAACCATGCCCGAGTGGAAGGGACGCGTGCCTCTCACTCGCTCTCATTGTGAGCGCATAACGTGAGCGGAGCGTAACGCAGTTTCTTGAAGTGTCACCCGGCAAACCAATTTATAAGACGTTGTCACGTCAAAATAAAAAATAATAATATTTAGGGTGGCTCTCCTCCATACACATGGAACTGACACCAAAATTATTATTTTTTCATCAAACCTATATGTGTGGGGTGTCTATATAGGTCTTTGAAAATCACGTGGAGGTTCCTAAAACCATTTTTCCTCAAAGTCAATCGTTAGAGAGACAGACCCTTCCAAAGTGGAAAGATATAAAACATTTATTAACGTTAAAAACCGCAAAGATAACTTTGTCATTCATACAAACACTATGAAAAACAAAGTTACAACACAAACATCCAGTCTTATAATTACTTGCTACTACGGAACCCTTCATGGGTGAGTCCGACTCGCACTTGGCCACTTTTTTGTTGAAGGTAACTTCGACCGAATGAATGTCTATACACACTATGCCGAAGTTACGCGACCGAAGTTCGGCATGATTATGCCTGCAATGCTATTTTGCCTATTAGACTACGCTGTCGGCAGGGCCTTGTCTGACTCTGTCTCTTTCTAGTCGTTCCATAAGAGTGAGACGTCTATACAAATCGTGCCCTGCCGACAGCGTCATGCAATAAGCACTTATTGCGGTAATTACGTTGCGTTATAGCGTACAGCGTAACTTCGGTCGGGCGTAAGTTCAGCGGCAAGCCGGCAACTAAGTAAGGTAACTACCCCATATTTAGGTTACTCTATGGTAACTGTTAGGTAAGTTCGGCACTTAAGGTGTGTGTGTCAAGTCATGTCATACCATACCAATACCATATCAATCAAATACGTCACCGTCGTCGGAAAGTAAAATCAGCCGCGGAACTTCGGTCGCGTAACTTTGGCATGGTGGGTGGCACATATTTTTATTTTATGCGGTCATTCATGAATGAACGAATATTAAGAAATGGCGCGTTCATAAATAAATGTACTTTATTTCATTTATTTCAGTTGGAAATAGCAATTCTTATTCCTATTATTTTCATTATTCATATTTAGTTTGCTGCAGATTTCCCTGATTTTCTTGACACAAACACAACACAAATTGTGAAAAATTATTTTCTCACAAACAAGCATTTTATATTATTTTTGAACGCATAAATTACGTAACGTCGGCTTGGCATTCTGTCAATTTCTAATCTGTCAGTGTCAGTCAGTCACACGAAAAATAATAATTTTTGTCCTTCCTTCCGCAGGTTTGCCTTTATCTTTACAATGGCTCTCTCGGTACGGGTCCTCAATCGTATGAAAGGTAAAAGCTTTGTTTCCGATGCATATTTGCCATTTTATAGACAGGCCAAGTGATAATCTTGTGTCAATACGATACGTTTTTGATCCCGTGCTCAGTCCCTTCATGTTCGGCACTTTTCTTACATAAATGTACCTATTTATGCAATGCCCGAATTGTCGGAGTATGACTTCATATGTGCCAATGCCTTCTCTATTGACCCTTTCGCTTGTTATCTAGGAATTCACTCTGTTCGGGCGCACATTTCTATCGGACAATGACAAATTCATTAGTGATCCGTAATACTTTATATCATCGAGACCTTCAGCTAAAAATATACCTTGACTTTCGTTATAGCTATTCAATTCAAGTTCAAAATTGCATTAAATGTAGTTTGAATGTTAAAACTCAGTTTTATTGGTTGGAGTGTAGATAAGGGGCGCCAAGGAAAAAATACTTAGATAGGTAGGTAAGGTACCTTAGTCATTTTCTCATTTTAGATAGATTTACTAGGTTTTTGTTACAAAGACATTATTTAGATATTGATTAAACATTTAATCAATCACTATCACTTATTAATGACCTTTGTTTCCATGCAACACATTGTTTGATTGGCACATGGTTGAACTTTGACCAGGTACCTATTGTACTTTGTTATCTGGGACAGTTGTTTGTTTTGATTGCTTCAAGTAGCTTCATCTGTTGTCAATCTCTCAAGTTTAGTACTTCTACTGCTTTACGGTTTAGCTAATTGTTTATTGTTGAACTAGCAGAGATACATATCCTCCTGCCCCCCATGTGCCCTGAGTGAACTTAGTGTGTCCCTGATTTCATTACCACCCATAAATTCAAAAACATGACTTAGTAATAACAATGTACACTCTGGCACAAGTTTGGCAATCTGCAAGATCTCTAGATGACAAGTTGAAGTGGTTGCCTTGACTGAAATTGGATGGACCACACTACCACCCTCTGTCACAGGTCATTATAGTCTGTTCGCGTTAAGAAAATATGACTCATCGTGAGGTATGGCTAAGCACTGGTCTTAGCCACACCCTTTGACCATTGAGATCATAGTAAATTAGAAAGCCATGTTCACATTCACCAGTTGAAGTAAGCCCATCTGACAGTATGGATGTGTCTTTTGTTAATTTAAAAAATGAATATCTCACCCATTCCTAAAAATAAAAGTGGATCAATAATTAATTCAATTGACAAAGAGGTTTGAACATTTTTGTATGGTGCCTGGGATACTTGGGTACTTGCATTCCCTAAAATATCGCTTTTTCGTGTACACCTATAAAACACATTTTATCAAAGAGAATTTAATTACAAACAACAAGATGTTCTTTGACAAAATTTCGTAAATAGAGAAGCGTTTCTGAGATAATACAGTTTTAATATGTAAAAATACTAAATTACATATTCACACGACACAGGGTATCCTATTGTGGGGCCAGAAGCATTGTATGTGCCTGTATATAAATGTTTATGTTTTATTCTTCCTGCCCTGTGAACATTGAGAACTCACCAACTAGGTGCCTCTCTTTCTATCCTGTATCTCTCTCTTGTGATGCTCTGCTCATGCTTCTGTCCTCTTGTAGAGAATAATTAATCTGAATATTTACTTACCAAAGACAATTAAGTGCTATTACTCTCCATTTGTGAACAATAACTTTATTTATTTATGTATCTAAGTATACCTACTTATTGTCAGAAACTACTACTGGGAATTGGGTGAAATAGTGACAATAGACAAGCGATTACCCGTCTGTGTTCAGTGGGCGTACATCATCTATCTATTGTCAGAAAACAGTTTTACAATGTCTTCATAACATATCCTATCATATTTCACACCAAGTAGGTAGCTATTTTTTAGTTATCCGACACATACATAAATGTTTCAGATGGCCTGAAGTTGACAAATGTCAGGTTCCAAAGTGGCACTCCATACGCAGAGACAAGGAAGAACCTCATCCTGACCAGTGAAACCAAAGTCATTGTCCAGGGCTTCACCGGCAAAACCGCCACATTCCACGCCCAGCAGGCCATTGACTACGGTACCCATATCGCCGGTGGAGTCTCACCAAAGAAGGCCGGCCAAACACACTTGGGGAAGCCTGTGTTTGGAACTGTCAAGGAGGCGAAGGAGGCAACCAACGCTCACGCCTCGGTCATATACGTCCCCCCTCCTGCTGCGGCGGCCGCCATCATAGAAGCCATAGAAGCCGAGATGCCACTCATTGTCTGCATCACGGAAGGTGTACCGCAACATGTAAGTCTCTAAGTGCAAAATGGATAGAAAGATCTATCTAATCGCTTTACATGTGTATTTCAGACTTGTTATTTTTTTGTGAGAAATCTAGGGTAAACCTGAGACTAAATTCAGCCTAATTTATCCAAGTATGCAATTATATATCACTGTCATGGTGAAGGTTGTTTTGTGCATATTGATTTCACCATTAAACCCACATAACTTTGGCTACACCTTTCTGTTACACGCAGTACTTCATCCCCTACTCGCGTTAGGCCTCTATTCTTCTTCAAGGGGGATGGAGCGCCTGCACCTGGCCCACATGAGCGGGACCTTTGTGCATGTCCCCTGCGCCTGCTCATCTAATGCCCGTTTTCACCACCAACCCCTATATTTTAGTTAGGGCTCTTTATTTTCTTTTAAGGGCCACCTAGCGGTTTTTTCTCTTTGACCTAAGTTTAAGGGTCAACTAGGCTACACTACACTCTGGCCCGAATTCTACTAAGTTCACAAGCCTGGCACAAACTTCAATACGAGATATTTGGTATTCTACTAAAACCGGAATCCAATTCACAAGCGCCAGCGTGACGCCAGCCTACTTCGTCTTCTAGTATCCAAAACGTACTTACGCTGGCGTCAAACTGGCGCCAGCATAAGAACGCTTTGGACAGTAGAACAAAGTACGCTGGCGTCAAACTGGCGCTAAGCGTGAGTACGTTTTGGATAGTAGAATACGAAGTAGGCTGGCGTCACGCTGGCGCTTGTGAATTTCGATTCCGGTTTTAGTAGAATACCAAATGCCTCGTATTCAAGTTTGTGCCAGGCTTGTGGTATGCTTGTGAACAGTAGAATTCGGGCCCAGATTACTGCGGTTTGCGTCCACTGTAGTGACTAAGGTGGGTGTGGCTAAAGTGCAGCCCGGCCGTCGCGCCCGCCCCAAGTCACCGCTCCCACACTACACTCTGGGCCCGAATTCTACTAAATTCACAAGCATACGATACGACAAGTAGTGTGAAATCTTCCAGGAAAGTTTCCTTTTTTAAGGAATACTTCCTGAAAATTTCCAAAACTTCGGAAGTTTTGGAAGTTTCCAAAATGTTGTTGCAGTATTTTCATTTTACTTTTCTGTTCTATTATTAGGTGTTGTTAGTCTTACTGAGTAATTGCTCGGATAGGATTTCATTTTTTTCAAAAGGTAGAGATAGATCTCCAGGTGTAGATTACTCAAATTCGCCGCCATCTTGAACTTTTTAGTTACTGCACCGATTTGCTTCAAAATCGATATCTGAGGATCCGGATGGAATCCAATCATGATTTTGAAGTGGGATTTTGAAAAAGTTGCCGCCATCTTGAACTTTTTAGTTACTACCCTTATTTGCTTCAAAATTGATATCTGAGGATTCAGTTAGAGTCCAATCATGATTCTGAAGTCAGATTTTGAAAAAATTGCCGCCATCTTGAACTTTTTAGTCAATGGCCTGATTTGCTTCAAAATCGATATCTGAAGATCCTGTTAGAGTCCAATCATGATTCTGAAGTCAGATTTTTAAAAAGTCACCGCCATCTTGAACTTTTTACTTTCTATACCAGTTTACTTCAAAATTTATATCTGAGAATCCGGTAGGAGTCCAATCATGATTCTGAAGTAAAATATTAAAACAGTTGCAGCCATCGTGAACTTTTTAGTTACTGGCCTGATTTGCTTCAAAAACGATATCTGGTGATCCGGATCGAATCCAATCATGATTTTGAAGTCGGATTTTGAAAAAGTTGCCGCTATCTTGAACTTTTTACTTACAGCACCTCAAAATCGATATCTGCGGATCCGGTTGGAGTCCAATCATGATTCTGAAGTCAGATTTTGAAAAAGTCGCCGCCATCCTGAACTTTTTTCTTACAGCATCGAAGAGCTTCAAAATCGATATCTGAGGATCCGGTTGGGGTCCAATCATGATTCTGTAGACCGATTTTGAAAAAAATGCCGCCATCTTGAACTTTTTAGTTACTTTCCTCAACCATCTTTATTCATCATTATTTTTTATTAATATTTGTTTCGATCTTCAACACTGTACTTGCGACACGCAATGAACTAAGTAGCAACGGAACGTATGGGAAATAAAAAGTTTCGATTGCGTGCACTGTTAACGTATGGGACTTTTTTCCCATTCCTCCACAGTTTGGACGGCGGGGTGTGGACGACTGGGAATAAACGGAATTTCCGATTTCGTCATGAAGTTCGAGCTCGATGACCTATTTTCCTCGAAACGAGAATTTCCCGAGAATTTTGATTCACTCTTTACCGAAAACTCCGGTTCGGCAACTCGACAACCTTTTACCCGACACGAGAATTTCCCGAGAATTTTTAATTAGGTAACAGCTAAACATACGTAATATTCACAATATACAGCTAAATAATAGGATACAAAACGAAACTGTACAGACTACAACAACGTTTTGAAAAAGTTTTGGAAGTTTTCGCGAAAACTTCCTTAAAAAAGGAAAGTTTCGAGGAAGTTTTCGGAAAGTTTCGGGAATTTTCACCTCTAACGACAAGCCTGGCACAAACTTCAATACGAGATGAGAAAGAAAGAAATGTTTATTCAATAAGAAGTGTACAGTTGCATGTTATAATAACTTAACTAAAGATACATCATCTGTTTATGAGTTATGGTGTTGATATTTGGTATTCTACTAAAACCGGAACCCAATTCACAAGCGCCAGCGTGAAGCCAGGGTACTTCGTATTCTACTGTCTAAAACGTACTTACCCTGGCGCCAGTTTGACGCCAGCGTACTTCGTTCTACTGTCCAAAACGTACTTACGCTGGCGCCAGTTAGACGCCAGCGTACTTCGTTCTACTGTCCAAAACGTACTTACGCTGGCGCCAGTTTGACACCTGAGCGTAAGTACGTTTTGGACAGTAGAATACGAAGTACGCTGGCTGTACGCTGGCGCTTGCGAATTGGATTCCGGTTTTAGTAGAATACCAAATAGTACCTCGTATTGAAGTCTGTGCCAGGCTTGTCGTATGCTTGTGAACAGTAGAACGGGTCCTGGTCGAGGCCTTAGTGTAGCGAGCGCCAATAACAGCAACAAGGTTTATTTATCTAACAACATTCCCCTAGGACATGGTCCGGGTCAAGCACGCGCTCCTACGCCAGAACAAGTCCCGGCTGGTCGGCCCGAACTGTCCCGGCATCATCGCGCCGTCGAAGTGCAAGATCGGAATCATGCCGGCGGCGGTGCATATGAAGGGATGCATAGGGGTTGTGTCGCGCTCGGGGACGCTGACCTATGAGGCGTGCCATCAGACTACTGTCGTAAGTATTCCCATCCAGGAGTAGCAGTGCTACTAAATGGGAAGTGGAAAATCAGATGATGCCGGCCTCAGTACACAAGGACTACATCAGCGTGGGGTCCCGTTTGGGGATACTGATGTGTAACGCGTGCCATTGTACCACACCGTAAGTTGACACTGCTGTTCCAATCCAGTAAGCATAACCACATGATTGACGGCAATACTAGGTTAGAAGTGCCACGAGTTAACGACCGACGGATACATCGTCGGTGATAATGACTAGTGAGTGGCTCTGTGAGCTGTAGACCTCGCGAGTATGTCGGTGGGAAAGCTGAACTGGTAACACACAAACTTTTGAATGCACTTGGTTAGCTCTATGTACATGGAGTGAAGCCGTACCAAACACTTTGAAAACTCGGATTTTTTACATTTGCAACACCCATATCAATACCCACACATGCGCCCTGTAGAGGAGAACAGAAAAACAAACAAACAAACATACGAAAGCATTTTTGCCCAAGCCTGAAACGGAGACACTTCGCTCGCTTCGCTCGCTCGGTCAATAAGATACATGTACCAGTGTACCGTATAGGCGTGCACGTTCTTAGAAAAGTGCTTGCCGGTCCGATTTGCTTACCATGATCTCACACAAGCCTTAGCTTAGGCCACATACCAATTTATTTTACCGATTCTAAACAGTTCCCTCTCCCTTCCAGACGGGTCTAGGCCAGACGCTCTGCGTCGGCATCGGTGGCGACCCCTTCAACGGCACCGACTTCATCGACTGCCTGGAAGTGTTTCTTAAAGACCCCGAAACGAAGGGCATCATAATGATCGGAGAGATTGGCGGAAACGCAGAAGAGATGGCTTCGGAATACCTGACGCAACACAACACTGTAAGTGCGCGGGGCGAATGTTGGCTTGTGTCTTTTGATTGGATTGGTAACTGACGCGGAAACAAACTAAATCACTACACATCACAACGGTGCCTAAGGGCCATTTTCATTAGGACACCATGGTAGCGCAACGCAGGTCGCGCCACCAACAAAACACCAAAAATGTTGTTGTTCCTAAAATAAAATAAAATGCTGCGTGTGCAGTAATGATTTGGTCGATTCCTAATCAAGGGCTTCCGAATGTTGATTGAATCGAAGATTTGTCTGCTTCAATTGGATCAAACAGAAGGTCTATCATATTGGTGTTGAGTTCACTAGGATCCCTTGAGGGGATTGTTGTGGATGCCATTCCTGAATCGAAAGGCACAAGCTAAGACCATTTGTGTTCTATTGTTTTACTTTTATTTTACTTACATGGGTTTCTTTTTATTCTACAGTCCAAGGTAAATGGTTAAGATGAGGTGGGCGAAGTTTCGTTCAAGTTTGTTTTTCTTTTGAGTTATTTAAGCCTATATATCTGTATCGCAGTCACCACTTACATTCTGTATGTAGAGCGTATATCTTGCCTACATATTATTATGGTACATATTTTTCTAGTGTATCGCATTATAGTTTATTCATTTCTTCGCGGATTGTTCTCAATCTCACTCACCAGCAATAGAGATCTTTTTAGGTATTACATTACTGCCGCGGTCTGTAATGGCGGTCGGGTCGCGCTGCTGGTGGCCGAAAGCGCAGCGTAGCGCAGGTCAAGGCCTATACAGCGCGGTCAGCGTTGAAACCTTCGATGGACAAGCTAGAATAAAGGCCCAGACCGAAAGTCGAGGCTTTTATAGCGCGGACATCAAAGGTTGCAATGCTGACCAAGCTTCAAGGCCGAGATCGTAGCTAAGCTCAGCTCGAGGCCATCATAGCGTGGCCAGCAGTGCAGTCATTGCGGAACAAGGCTTGTATAGTGCTTTACTCAAACAATGCTAGTAATATGAAAGACAATGCTAATGAAATATAAAAAAGTGGCTAAGTGCGAGTCGGACTCGCTCACGAAGGGTTCCGTACCATTATCTATTAAAAACCGCAAAAAAAACATGTTGTATGGGAGCCCGCCCTAAATATTAATTTAATTTAAATTTAATTATTTATTTTTTAAGTAAATATTATACTCAATATATTGTGAGCATTTTAAGCGCCTATCTGCTACCATTATCAATATCGAGCAAAAAATCACGTTTGTTGTATGGGAGCCCCCCTTAATATTAAATTTCTTTTGTTTTTTAGTATTTATTCTATAGCGGCGACAGAAATACATCATCTGTGAAAATTTCAACTGTCTAGCTACCACGGTTCATTCATGAGATACAGCCTGGTGACAGACAGACAGTCAGTCAGTCAGTCAGACGGACAGCGAAGTCTCAGTAATATGGTCCCGCTTTGCAACCTTCGGGTATGGAACCCTAAAAATGGCTGATTTTATATCGAAAAAGCCGTTGAAAGTTCACTGACGTCGAGGTCAAGAAAAACCGTCTCGTGTGCATGAGCGTTTACTCAGTAAACCGGTGCCGGTGCCGGGCCGGGGCGTGTTAATAAACGGCTAAACGCGGTTTATTAACTCGCCATTCAGTCTTTCCCCACCCTAATACTCCCATATCCCCACGTGTCCCGAATGCTTGAAATGGCGATTATTAAAAATATAACTCTAAAACTACTGATTTCCGACGGTTCCCGTATTTTGATATCGTCTATAAATACACTACTACATTTAAAAACCATCATGCATAACTGCATAAGCATCCGCAGTCGTTCTAAGTCTTTCCGTTTATTTTAACTCGCTCGAATGATGTAAAGTATTATGCTTACCTCGGGGTGTAAGTAGCTATTTCACCCTCGAGAAGGTTGTCAAAGTACTGGCGAAATTATAGTGGCAACACACGATAGAAGCCACAGATCAAAAACTTAACTGAACTTAGCTTTGTTTGAGTAAAATCTCATTAAACATTTTAGTTTATCTACTATGCATAATTATTTTATTTGCCTGTCCAATGTACTTCAACTCTGCATTCTGGTAATCATTTACGCATGTAGTTTAAGCAGTTTGCATATTTTAGTCTGCCTTTTTTGGACACAATTCTGGATTGCAGTCTTATTGGGCGGATCCACACAGTGCTCTTTGCGGAACCGGCTAATAAAAAACAACTCAGAATAGACGCCATTTCACATCAAATGTGACTAAAATTGTATTGATTGGAATGCCAAATAACAATTCATCCTGCCTCTTCGATGACATCTTTATGACCGCAACCGCTATCGTTTCCAGGGTCAGAAGGCCAAGCCTGTGGTGTCGTTCATCGCTGGCCTGACCGCCCCGCCCGGCCGGCGGATGGGTCACGCCGGAGCCATCATCTCGGGAGGCAAGGGAGGCGCCATGGATAAGATCAAGGCCCTAGAAAAGGCCAACGTCATCGTCACTCGCTCCCCCGCTAAGATGGGAGTCGAGCTCCTGAAGGAGATGAAGCGGCTAGAACTCGTGTAAGCGAACAACGAAGAACAAAATATGTAGGTAGTCAGAAGGCTTTTTCCTCTGTATATAACATACTTTTAGAGAAATATTGGTATTATTTATTGATTTTTTGATGTTAATTGTGTACGTTTACGGCCGAGCTCGCGGTAACAGATAGTTACTTTACGACACGATTTTTATAAGTATAATTTTTTTACAACCATGCGGTCTGGTGTTACTTGTTAAAATTAATAATAATTAATATGCACTAAATGTGAATGCACGAAGTTGTTACATCTCTTTTTAGTATTATACCAGCCCCGGATCTACGATTTTTTCGAATCGTGTCAAAATCTTGGTAGTGGCGCCCGCCTCGTATTCAGACGAGTCGAGTAGCGAGAACTTCATAAGAACTCATTGGGCGATCTGAGCCGCCCCCGAAATTTCCCATGGGGAGTACCGAGAACTGTGCAAGAATTCATATGAGAAAATTTCGTATGGCTAGCAAGTCGTGTGACGACAACTTTGTAAGAACACATAGGGCGGCGCCAGCCGCCCCGGAAATTTTCCATGGCTAGCATGTCGAATATATTTCTGTTAATTAAAAGTGACCTCAATTAAATCGAAAAGTTGAGTCTAAAGTAAAGAACAGTATTTTGGGAAGTTCTTTATTTTTAATCACATCACATTCTGATTTTGGCGCCCGGGGCAGGCTGCCCCCCCCCCCCACCCAGATCCGGGCCTGTATTATACTAAGTATCTCATGTTACATTCATGTAATTCGATATGTTACCTACTATAATGATGTCCTATTCGCTCTAAGCAAAAGGATATAATGTTGTTACGCTCTATCTGTTGTATGGTTGTAATAATTATAACAAATATATGCCTATTACAGCTGATACACTAGTTTCCGTTTAACCATACATATTATCTGTAAACTGTGCCTGTAGACAATGTTAAACGCTAAGGATAGCAAAACGAAACGATAACTTTTTATGTATGCGATTTGACATTTGGAATCGCTACGTGACGTCACCTTAGCGTTTCAATTTGTCTAGGGGGGCAGGGTACCTAATTGACATTTTCGAAGTCATTGTAGCCTTTCTAGTTGCCGCCCTACAAACCTACATGTCGCAATATACGGCGTTTCGTGAACAAAAGATTTCCTTTGGCAGGCTTCACAGGCGAAGTTTATTTTTGTATTTTGTATAAACTTTAGCCCCCTTTTTTGCCCCTCGTGATGCGTAGAAAAGAAAACCAATGATGGAACTACTGCGAATACTAAAACTCCGTAAACTAGGTACCAACGAAATTACTCATTCAGCTTCATTGGTCAAGTATTTATTTTTTGTCCATACCCTTCCCCCTCTTTCCAGATGGCTCCACTTCTTAAATCCATCCTTGGGATCTAAAGATTATCTTCTGTGCCTAAAGATCAATCCTGCCAAAGGAAAACTCTTGTTCACGAAACGCCGTATAGGCAACTATTCCAATTTGGTCACTTCCCATAGGTACCCAAAACGCATACCGTGCGTTGCGTTGGTGGCATGAGGTGAACATTTCATTGATGCAATAAATTATTATTTATTTACTATTATTTCGTAAAACGCGCCGGGCGCATTGCTGGCATTATCTCTTCTGTGCTGGAAGGGCCAATAAAAAAAGTTTATTTTTTGCAAAAAAAATACTTTATTCTTGAGGAACAAATCAGCTTTCAACAATATTAGAGCCCTAGATTCTAGGGTTACATCTACAGGGTGCTAGTTTGTAACACCACCTAGAGGGGAAGTACTCTAAATAACGGAGATTGCAAATTTCCTTCAAAGGAAATATTCCTTTATTTTTGAAAAGGAACAAAACTGCATTCAAAGATTTTGAAAAATACGCTTGCCACAACCAGGAATTGAACCGGCTAAAATTCGAAAAAACATCACCTGTACTTTTATGGCGTCAATCGACAGGGTCAATCTATCTCTCTAACAAACATGGTTAATTAATTAAATTTTTTCAAAAATAAAGGAATATTTCCTTTGAAGGAAAGGAGAATGTTAAAAAAAACCCAGGCCCGGCGCAAACGAAACATAACTCAAATAATTGGTGTAATTGAGTAATAAAATAACCCATGGGAGACATGATCGAAATCGATGGCTAAGTGCGCGAAATTGCTATTCGAGTTTTTACAGGCGTCATATTAATATTTATTTAATTAATACATTATTGCAGTTTAAAAGCGTAAAGTAGCCCTTCTATGAAGTGATTATTACTATCGCATGTTGTAAGTTTCTATATGTCTCGCTCATACATTTTTGGAGCTCGTAAATGTCTCGCGCTCTGTTCTAGGTAGACTCGGTCTATTTGTCGTAAGGTTACTATTACTATTACGTCGGTCTAATAGGTACGGGAGCAGGGGGCAAGGTATGATTCTTACATATAATTGATGCCCACTCAACCGCCCAACGGACGAAAAGACCCATTTTCCATATTTATGTTTTTTCATACCTTCATCTTTATGTGGGTAGATTGAAAATCGCGGGCCGTGGACTTTGACTTAACGACTTTTTTTTATCAGAGCACGACATGTGACAACTGCACTGACCTAATCAGAGCTGATTTTTAATATAATTATGGTAAAAGTATTGTTAGTTCTATTAAAATATTAGTATGACGCCTGTAAAAACTCGAAAAGAAATTTCGCGCACTTAGCCATCGATTTCCATCATGTCTCCCATGGATTATTTTATTACTCAATTATACCAATTATTTCAGTTAAGTTTCGTTTGCGCCGGGCCTGGGATTTTTTCACATACATTCGTAGCATTGTCCTTTGCAGTCTACGTTATTTAGAGTACTTCCCCTGCAGGTGGTGGTACAAAATTCCACCCTGTATAGATGTAGTTGGCGGCATTTAAATAAATTAACAGTTGCTATGGTTAGATGGGAATTCCGTGCATTTCAAAATTCGACTTTTGATTAAGCCAACAAGATACAAGATTTTCACGATAAAAAACCCGCCAACTGCATCTGCGTTCACATAATAAACATCTCGAGATTACTTAAGTTATTGGCGTATCACAGTCTTGTAATATTGTTAGCTAGTACATAGCTACGACATGCGGCAACTACCAAGCTAACTTGCTTAGAAATACAGACAGCATCACCGAACACAATAAGAATAGAGTAGTCATTTAGACTAGGAGACTAACAATCTTGGAGACATTCCCGATTGCTCAAGGAGGGCGAAGGGGAAGGAGGGGCTGAAATGCCAGTTCCGCCCTCTTATCCCACGTCATTTTCCCTCACTCTTATTGTGAACCATCGTGGTGTACAGACATAATACAGATATGCGTCACATATAGTATAAATAGGAAAACTAATTAAAGTACGAAACGGTGGGACGATTGTAAGATACGGAACGATGGGACGATTGGATAGGACGTCAATCACCACTTGTCTCTTCTACCGCCACTGCCACCGCCGCCGTAACCTCCGCCACCGCCGCCGTAACCTCCGCCACCACCGCCGTAGCCGCCCCCGCCACCGCCGTAGCCCCCGCCGCCGCCGCCACCGTAGCCTCCTCCGAACCCGTCCCTCCCCCCCCGGCCGCGGCCGCCGCCCCTCCCGCGCCCGCCGCCACCCCCTTCGCGGTCCCGCCGCACTTTCATAGCCTCGAACCTAGTCGCCATCGACTCCAACTCTTCAGGCACCTCTTGGTTGGCTTCCTCCATAATCTTGATCAGATCCCGCGCGTGCGCCCAGTCGTTTCTCGCTATGAACGAGAGTGCTATCCCGGTTTTTCCAGCGCGACCTGTCCTGCCTACTCTATGGACGTATTCCTCGATGTGCCGCGGAAAGTCCATGTTGATGACGTAAGTCAGGTCCTTGATGTCGATTCCGCGCGACGCAACGTCTGTAGCAATCAGGATGTTGACTGTCCCGTCCACCATTTCTCCCAATGCCGCCTCTCGATCAGATTGATCTCGATCTCCGTGGAGAGCTTGGCATTCTATACCTTTCAAACATAGCTCAGTGTAAATGTGGGTAGCTGTAGCCTTCTTCCCACAGAACACAATCACCTTTTCGTCAGGTCCCATGTTTACAAGGAAGTCCATGAGAGCAGATTCCTTCTCATCCTCTTCAACAAACATGATCTTCTGAGTTACTGTATGTACGGCGGCGAGATCCAAAGATCCAACATTGACCTGAATTGGATCTTTCATGTAGGACTCTGCCAATCGTCGCACGCCATTAGGCCAGGTGGCTGATGTCATAACTGTCTGACGATCCGGCTTCACGTCAAACAAGGACTTCCTGATTTGTGGTTCGAATCCCATGTCCAGCATGCGGTCAGCTTCATCCAAGACGATATAGGAAAAGTTTATGACATTCAGATGTCTTGCCATGACAAGGTCATTCAACCGGCCTGGTGTGGCTATAACAATATCAACACCTTTTTCTACAACTTTGATCTGTTGCTTCCTGTCTCCACCACCATAAAGACAGACAGATTTGATGCCCTTGTACTGGTACTTTGACACCTCCTTGTCAATCTGCAGAGCGAGTTCCCGCGTTGGTGCCATGATAAGTACAGTAGGGCCCTCTCTCTGATCCCTGGGTATAGTTTGGCCTTCAATGTGTATCAGGGCAGGCAGGAGGAAAGCCAGGGTCTTGCCAGTTCCAGTTTGTGCTATGCCAATCAAGTCTTCGCCACTCAGGAGAACTGGCCAAGCTTGGCTCTGAATAGGAGATGGAGTTTTGAACTCTTGTTTGTATATTTCCCCTAGGATCTCCGGATAATGTTGGAAAGCTTGTTCAAATGTCAGTACTGGGTTTGGAATAGGTTTGAGTCCAGGCTTGTCATCAAAGGTTCTCTTGACTTGGATGTCATTGTTAGCTCTACGCCAATGGGTCACTTCAGCTGGTGGCATCCTTGCAACTTGAGGGTCTTCCTTGTAAAAGTCCTTTACAATGGGTGGTAATTGTGACCATTTATTAGTCTGCTGCTCATCATAGTATGCATTGAGACGGTCCCAGTCAATTATTTCATGACCATCAGAAGATTTCTTCAAGAAATTTTCACTTTGTTGTGGTTCACCATTTGCACCTTCATCCTTTGGAGCTCTGGGAACATAGTCCTTAAGAAGATCATTGATCATATCTTCTGCTTTGGCGACAGCCTCATCAGTCCCTGAGAGAGTGACATTGGTTTCGTCGCCGCTGGAGTCTCCTATTTTAACCTTGGCATCTGACTCGTACTCGAGGTCTCGTATCTTGGAGCCTCCTTTGCCGATGATGCGCCCGACTTTTGACGAGGGTACTGAGATTACCTTCCGGTTGCTGCCAGAGTCAGAGTTGTCGTGGTTATCACGTCGTTGATAGTTTGGTCGGTCATTGGCGGCGTTTCCCCTGGAGCCACGCGAGTCAGCTGGGTCGCGGGAGCGCCAGTTGGTGTTGTCTCTCCTGTCATCGGCGCGGGGCCCTCCTCGTCCCCTACTCGGCCGAAATGTGCGTCCGCTGTTGTAATTTTGATGCGCCGGTGCAGGCACAGATACAGGCTCACTTTCTTGCCACTCGTCCCATTCTGCCATGTCTAGAGACTGCAGCGTTTCAGCCTTCTCAGAGTCTTATTGGTTAGATTGATAGTTCAAACCATAAGAGTATTTGATTTGATAATAACACACAACACAAATCGCACAACACGCAACACACAAGTTCTCTGAAGAAGAAATTTACCGGAAGTGTGCTGCTTTAGTGCTTCTTTTGACATTTCTTTTGCAGGCTGGACAACATTCTAATCTATGATGGACAACATAGCCAACCTTTCTCTGTCTACGGCCCGGCCCGTATAATTAGGCCCGTTTTCACTTTGTTTAGTGTAAAGTGCAGGTGTAAAGTGTAGCTTTAAAGCGTAAAGTGTGAGCAACGTGGACAGCTGATTTATTACAGTGGATCCAACAGCTGATCTCTGACAGCTGTCAATGTCAAAACACGCTTATGAAGTATCGTATTTTTCGACGGTTAAATGTATAGAGACAATTAACATACTTTATTGGCAAATATTGACGTGCTACACTTATCGTAAGACAAGTTATCGATCTTGACTCGGAACATATAATAGAATTTTGAAGACATCGGTAGAACAAGAAAAAATATGGATGAAGATTGGGAGCGTGACGGACGATTCGACCCAGGAACTGATTATAAATCTACAAGACTGCTCCAGCGAGTCCGAATCAGACTTTGATGATGGTGATTTCGGCTGTGAATCGATTTAACAAGAATAAAAACAAGTTACAACATCCTTTTGTTTGATTTGCTTGAAACATTCAGAAACTTTAGTTAGAATATCGATAATTTGTATCGGACACTATCCCCATGCCTAGTAAAGTCAGTGTCAAGCTGTCAGAGATCATCCTATGTTGGATCCACTATAATCAGCGAAGTAAGAGTAAGGCGAATAGAAGCGCGTTCTATTTTTGATACGCTTTTTTAGTAATAGTAGCAGGGGGGTTTCACATCGCTGATTAGGTATCTACGACCGCCTGTACGCGCCTGTCGGTATTTGTCACATGGTTGTCGCTCGGCTTTCGATGTGCTGCGGGTCTAGAAAGAGACACGATTTGCTCTCAATCGCCCCCGTCTTTGGGTGTCCAACGAGCAATTGTGACTGGGTTTGACGGGTTTGACAGTCGAATTCATAATTCATAATTTCTTTATTGCACACAAACAGTTACATAGGACAGTAAAAAACATAGAAAACGTGTACAAAGGCGAGCTTATCTCTAATAAGAGATCTCTTCCAGCAAACCAAATAGGGATGAGACAGGTGGATTGCTGAGCAGGAGTAGACCCATGTGTACAATACATATAATAATTACTTACAAATCAATAGACTACATAAACTAGTGCATACTTATATAAATAAATATGAAGTATATTATATAATATACATAAACTAATAAATACTATACATACTACCTATAATTCTATAAAGACAGGTAATGCTTCTTCACACGACTCTTAAAAATATTGAGAGTAGGACTATCCCTGATATTCGTTCGTTTGACAGTTAAAGACGGGACGATTGAAAGCGAATCGTTTCTCTTTCTAGACCCGCTGCTGGCTAGCCGCGTGAAAAAATGACGCCGAAAACAACTGGGGCCCGATGCTGCTCTGAGAAACGCACTTATATTGGATCGCTATCGCTTCTAAAACACCCAAAATGGCGTCATTTGGTATGCTCCTTAAGAATCGCAAATAGATCGTAAATAGATTGCAAGCAAGCGTACATACGCTACGCTAATGAACGCTTATTTTATTTTATTTTATTTTATCTTATTTGGAAAACTTACAGCTTATAATTGTTATTTGAGTAAAGGAGAATGCTTATGTCTAAGCCAATTACAAGTTTTCGCGTATAGTTAAACAAATGAATACCTATCTTATTATTTTAGTTACATTGAAAAAAGAAATGTAATATATAACGTACTATTGATAACGGAGCTGCCATGCTACTAAGAAAATATGAACGCTTATGTGCTTATGTACGCTTATGTGCGTTTCTCAGAGCAGCATCGGGCCCCTGAAGTGCGATCCGCAACCCTGCATAATCGGCATCGTGTTAGCGGTGTCTAATGGAATATGAACGCTCGTATCATACGATAAGTTTCAATTTCGCATGCGAGCATGCAGTAAAGCAATTAGCATAGACAAATATTTTTTGCACCTAAACTTGACTTTTGTTCGGGGGTGAACCTTCTGGACCCGAATTCTACTGTTCACAAGCATACCACAAGCCTGGCACAAACTTGAATACGAGGCATTTGGTATTCTACTAAAACCGGAATCGCAATTCACAAGCGCCAGCGTGACGCCAGCCTACTTCGTATTCTACTATCGAAAACGTACTCACGCTGGCACCAGTTTGACGCCAGCGTACTTTGTTCTACTGTCCAAAGCGTTCTTACGCCGCTGGCGCCAGTTTGACGCCAGCGTAAGTAGGTTTTGGATAGTAGTGTACGGCGAAATAGGCTGGCGACACGCTAGCGAATTGGATTCCGGTTTTAGTAGAATACCAAATACCTCGTATTCAAGTTTGTGCCAGGCTGTGGTATGCTTGTGTATACTTAGTAGAATTCGGGCCCTGTACGAAGTATCTACTATTCTATTAGTTATTCTGTGGTAGGGTAGGTAGTAGTAGTGAGTAGCCACGTCCCACGCGCCTTTTTTCCTCCGCCACTCGCAGCGTGCCTTCCTTCACTCGCTGTTTACATAACAGAGTCGGGACAGCAAATTCGCCTGTTCTACGCTCAACAACCGGTTTTTGCCACACTCATAAAATCACTTCACACTTCACACTTTACACTTTACAATTCATTCAGTCATACTTCCGGAAAGAACTGTTTTCACCTGAGGTTTTCACCTCGTTCGCACGAAGGTTTTTTTTCATCCAAAAATGTCAATCATTCCAATCATTCCAATCATTCATTACTTTCTCTGCTTTCTCTCTCTCCGGCCGGCACTCACTCACTCACTCCTCCCACCTCAGAACAACCTCCCACCACCAACCCCACAAATAAAAATCTAATGTCAAATCAAAAGAATGAAATGAGTTGAAATGAAACGCGTTCGCTTGTGTTTTGTGTCCATTTTGTTTGTGAGTTCCGATAAAAACCTGAATTCTTCACAACAATGCAGCAGTGGCTAGTATAAACTTTATAATTCTACTGTAGTACGTGATCTCGAGTGTTGTGCCTATGTTGGCGTGAAACAGTGGCGCTTTCATTCAAAAGCAAAAGCTGTAATTACTGTATAGTAGGTTATGCTTCAGTAACTTTGATTGGAAGAGGGTGCAGCTTTCGGTGGCGAGATGAGTAATTGGGCGAGGAGAATGCACAGGCGGGCGGCAACATTGAGCAATGTTGTGACGTCCTGCGGGCATCCCAATACCCTGCCATACCCCAGAAGATTGGAAAAAGTCAAGTTTGGAGCGCCGTTGCACGAAGTCTGTAAAGACGATTTGCCTGGGCCTCTACTGGTGAGCTCCGCTAAATTTTTACCACACATATCTTTATATAGTACGCATGTAAAAACGGAAAGTCAAAACAGTCCTAGAAAGTATATTATTATCAATGATAACACCTACCCAAGTTTTGTAAACTCTGTATCCATACGCCACTAGTCGTCAGCCGTTCTGTATGCTCCGTCATTTGCCAATGTCCTGATCTTCAATACATTTAGAATAAGCTCATTAGCTTAGCTCACCCATAAAATAAATATAATTTATGTGTGCTTACCATTTAATTGCATAGTATACCCTATTGTTAATGAACATTGAAGCTAATCCTCATTTCTTCTTGAAATGCCTTTCCACTACTGCAGGGTGGCAGTCAGAGCTCCATATTCCTATCTGTTCTTTGCCAAGCACATTAGCTCTTCTTATCATCATTTACATACTTTATAAACCAGACAACATAATACAAAAAAAATACAAAATTCTTTATTACTAAAAAGCGTTTTACATAAGCTTACATGGTCTCCACACTAGGTGAAACTTGTGTTGTGGAGGCTATACATTCAAGACATTACAAGTTGAGACAAACAGTGGAGCTATCTGTAGCAAGGATTTCATGAGCAAAGATTATTCAGAATTAGAGCAAATAACTACACTTATCTACCTTTTTAGAATTTGGAAAAAATTCTTAAAAAACCACACTTATCCAATACTCATACACAATTTTGTCCAGGTGTTGATTCTAAAACTCAACAAGGAGGCCCCACTCCGTCGAGACGTGTTCCGGGCGCCTGGCCACCAGGGGGCCATGAAGAAGCTGATACATTTCCTACAGACCGGGCGACTTGTAAATGTGGACAACTACTCTGTTTACACCATTGCCAGTGTTCTGAAGAAGTTTCTAAGGTAGGCTATTGGCTTTAGGGCTTCATTCAAGTCCTTATATTTCATAATTCTCATGTGCTTTGAAGTGCCTTGTTGTGATCATCATGATCTCATCCTTGTGTCCACGCAGGGGTATAAGACTCTCAGTACAGTAGCATTTGGTCTGATCTTGGGCCATTTGCTCTGCATAAATTTTTACTCTTGATCTTGACTGGAATGCTGTGTTAACCGGTTGGCGCGAGCCATTTTTTTTATTTTTTTTGTAAAAAAAAAAATACTTTAACATTAGTTTGACAGTGGGTACCAACGTCAAAAATTAAACATTCATTGACGTCTTGGTACCCACTGTCAAAATAATTTTAATGTCATTTTTTTTTTTTTATAATTTTAATGTCAATATTGTTCCAAGGACTGGATTGTCCTTACGCTACCCAGCGTGTTAATTAATATGAATAAAATAATAATGTAACTCTTCTCTTTACAGGAAGATTCCAGGTGGTGTGTTTGGTCGAGATGGAGAGATGCAGTTGTTTGCAGCTGTGGAGCTTCCAGAAGAAAGACAGGTTGCTGAAATACGGAGGTTAGTGCTGGAACTAAAAGTTTGTATTTTATTAGAATACTAAACAAATCATCATTGCTCCCTAATAATTTTTTTTAGGGTTCTGTACCCGAAGGGTGCCAAACGGGACCCTATTACTAAGCCTTCGTTGTTCGTCTTTACAGTTGAAATTTTCATAGATGATGTATTTCTGTTGCCCCTATAACAACAAACACTAAAAATGGAATAAAATAAATATTTAATGGGGCTCCCATCTTGTATCTTGTATATTCTCTAAGGGGGTCATAGCGCCTGCGCGTGGCCCACAAGTGCGGGGCCTTTGTGCATGTCCCATTCTCCCGCTCATTTAGTTCAGCCAACCCAACTCCAGCACAAGTTGGAGCAGGAGGCCTGGATGTTCAAGGAGCTCATGGGTCGTCGTAGCTTCTCCCAGAATAGCCATCCTGGTTTCAATTGTGGATGGACATGCCAGCAACATGTGCTCGACCATCTCCTCCACTTCCATGCAACCCCTGCATAGGGGGCTGTCGGTTGCACCTGTAACTGACAAGTGTTTGTTTAGTGTACAATGGCCTGGGGGCTCCCATACAACAATCGTGATTTTTTTTTGCTTGTTTTTGCTTGATATTGATATGGTAACAGGTAGACGCTTGAAATATTCACAAAATATTGAGTTCTTATATTTATTCACTTTAAAAAATATTATTATTATATTACGAGCCTGTAATGTCCCACTGCTGGGCAAAGGCCTCTAAAGTTCAAAGTTCAAAATTTTTATTGACCATAAAATCATACATATTACTTAGTCAACGTCAATATAATATTAATATTTTTGTATACTACCGCCCGTTCGGAAGTTGTGGGCTTAGGGATGGAGCAAAGAAGGGCAAGAAACCTCCCCCGTACCTCTTTTTAAAATATCAGAGCCTTAAAAATACAATGTTATGTATTTCTACTTAAGTCTAAGGAAATACACCGAGGAGAGACGTACTGACTCAGTCCATCGCCCCTCTTTGGATTTCTGTGCGCTGAGATGGTAAAGACCATGCAGTTTTGTCATCTAAATATTCTTTTACACTGTAATAAGACTTCTTCAATAGGCCGTTTTTGACATAGTTTTTGAACCTCCTTTCTGGTAGGTCCGTTGCTTCATTAGGTATTTTATTATAAAAACTAACACATACTCCCATTAAAGAGTGAGCAACCTTACTGAGTCTGAACGCGGGCATAGCAATCTTATTTCTATTTCTAGTCTCTCTATTTCTATTTCTAGTCCTCTCTCCCCCTCTTCCACTCTATTCGATCCTGAGTGATCTCCCTCCACTCTTTAAAAATAAATAATTAAATTAAAATAAAATTCATATTTAAGGGGGGCTCCCATACAACAAACTACGTGCTTTTGGTACAATGATGGTACGGAACCCTTCGTGCGCGAGTCCGACTCGCACTTGGCCGGTTATTTTTTACTATTTGTCAAGCAGCAAGGTCTGCTCAATTTTAAGGAACTCACACACGCATACACCCACGTACGCACCCTCACACACACATACACCCTCATGTACACACCGACACTGCCGTTGTATATTTTTTTTCTTTGTATTTTTTCTTCCTGTTCTGCATTGTTTGTAATTAATTAGGTAAAATCAATATTCAATGCTTTTATTGTTTTTAAATCCCATTCAAAATTTCTAATGGATATGTTTCGTAACTGGCACTACCTCTTTATATTATTGTAATTTTTATTGCTTTAATTACATGCTGTGAAACATAAACAAATAAAAAATAAAAAAAACAATTGGGGTTTACCGGACCAACAATAAGAAGTTTCATGTGTTGCTTTTGTTCTATAAAAAACCGCAAAAAAAAATATGTATGGGAGCCCCCCCTAAATATGAATTTAATTTTAATTTAATTATTTATTTTTTAAGTAAATAATATACTCAATGTATTGTGAACATTTTAAGCGTCTACCTGTTACCATTATCAATATCGAACAAAAATGAGCAAAAAAAAATCTCGTTTGTTGTATGGGAGCCCCGCTTAATATTAAATTTCTTTTGATTTTTAGTATTTGTTATTATAGCGGCAACAGAAATACATCATCTGTGAAAATTTCAACTGTCTAGCTACCACGGTTCATGAGATACAGCCTGGTGACAGACAGACGGACGGACGGACGGACGGACGGACAGACAGCGAAGTCTCAGTAATAGGGTCCCGTTTGGCACCCTTCGGGTACGGAACCCTAGAAATAAGATGAACTATCAGATTTATTCGAATTATTTGATTTATTTATCAAATTGACGATATTTATTATTACTCCCTGGGCCTGTAGCATGATGGATGGATGTACGAACGAAGGCTGTGATAGATCAGTCACACACACTATTATGTAATAATGGCATCAATTCATCTCGACGACGATATGAATAGTGGTAGGTATCGAGTGTTTTTGAATGGGTTCACAGTGTTGACACCTTTGCTACGAAACCTAATGTCACTAACCGTGACATAATAACTCAGCCCACATCGACCCACTGGTGGGCACAGGCCTCATCTCTATAGCGAAAATCTTTGCGGCCCTGTGCCAATCACAACGTCAGTAGTATAGTAACGGAAAATACACTGTACTGACAGTGTGGGCTATTCTTGAGGTGTCAAAACCACTAAACTAGAGGAACTAAAGGCACTAAACTGACAACCTTCAAATCCGACAGCTCTTGCGCGGTGGAAAAGGCTTGTGGACTGTCAAGTCAAAATAGATACTTTTATGAACTGTCAAAACGGAACTTTTGTTCCTGAGTTCTATGAAATAACAACAGAATGACGTCATGTAAAAGTGCCATCAAATGCTGTCTTTTTTAGCACAAAATTGACTTTATAAAATATATTCGCTGGAAATATACAATTCTGAGAATGTCAAGCCATTTTGTACATAATCCTTCAACTTAAGACTTGTTCCTAGATTTATTGGATTACCTTGGCCACAAGCCTATTCTCGCGCTTACGAAATAGTCTCCATAGTCGACTTCGGCCTCTCCTCGCCATCCAGCAAGTCTAAAACGGGGCATCTGTTAACACCAACACATTCGGGATCAGCAATTGTTTAATTGTTACTTAACACGAATAAGACCGGGCGCCAATGAATGCAGCAAGCGGATAAATTAACATACATTAGCATGTAAACTCTATACAAACACAGGTATAATGCAATGTCTTTGTCAGTGTTTGTTTAGGATTCGTGGTCTGAATTATAACAGAGTACCTATCAGGCCATTTTCTTTGAGACATGTTAATAAAATACACATTTTCTTTAGGCCATGATAAAATACACGATCACATACGACTCTATTTATTTATTTATTTATGAATTGTTTATGTTTCACAGCATGTAGTAGACACAATAATTGACCGAGCGAGCAAAGCGAGCGAAGCGTCTCCGTTTCAGGTTTGGGCAAAAATGCTTTCGTATGTCCGGTTGTTCTCCTCTACAGGTCGCATTTATGAACCGATTCTCGTGAAATTTTGTGAGCAGGTTGGAAAAATAAATAGAATTTTTTACTCGAGCCAGTTTTTAGATTTTTTCAAAATGGCGGAGATATGGGGTTTTAAAATGTAAAAAAATCGCTACAACCCAAACGGCTCGATGGATATTAACAAATGAGGTGTCGTTGGATTCGTAAAGACCATGAGAGTGAAACAGACTATATAATTTTAGTAAAAAGTCAATAGGTTGTATTAAAGATCGCGAAATGTAGTTTACAAAGTTATTGGTGCGGCTACTTTCATACTGCATGTACGTAACCAGGTACATTCATAAGTTTGTATGTGTTATTGAAAGAAAATTATTTGGGTTATTTTTTTATGTGTGATAGTAGTTCAGCTTTCCCACCGACATACTCGCGAGGTCTACAGCTCACAGAGCCACTAGTATAAACAGTTACGAAACAAATCCATTAGAAAATTACGATTACGATAATCGCAAAAGATGCAGCAATCCTTTAACATTGTTGGTCTCACCGCAAATGACAAGCGGTTGTCTTATTTAATTTAAAGAATTTTACGATCAACAATGTAATATGTACGTACTCATATACATTGGTAACTGTTATATTTTAGCCCAGCTATATTCAAATCTATTGGCCGGTCACGTTGCTCGAATGCTGCCAAATCGTTGGGCTAAGAGAACCACAGACTGGCTCCCAGTAAATGCAAAGAGAAAGCGTGGCCGACCCAGGAAGAGATGGAGTGATGAGTTGGCTCTATGGGATAAAGAGTGGAAGGAGACCGCTCAGGATCGAATGGAGTGGAAGAGGGGGAGAGAGGCCTTTGCCCAGCAGTGGGATATTACAGGCTCATAAAAAAAAAATTGAAAACTTCAAGGAATCATCCAATACCGTAACGTAACCATCTTCTACGGTAAGTGGCGCGCGCGCGCATTCCCTAGCCAAGTAGCATCCTAAAGAGTGTTGTTGCTCGTGTTGTCAATAGCATTTTGTATACACGGGTAGCGCACCGTTCATTGTATATTGCATGCGAGCTTCACTTTCATAATATGTATTGTATTGTATACTATTATTGCCCTGAACAATGGGCCTGTGTATGAATTTGACGGGAATGGTGTTTCCTTTGTATTGTGTGTAGCCGGTGATTGGTCGACGATTCGGGATTCCGATTATGAGTGAAGCACGTCAACAATGCATTTTTGGTTATGTTATGAATGTATTTGATGCAGATACAATAGAGTTTCTTTGCGTATTGTCAACGTATGTATGTACAACGACATGGTTGTAACGACGTCGTTAACAACGACTGTAGGGATGCTTTTTTCATGTGTATTTCAGGAAATACTCGACAAATCGTAATAAATTTCTGATATATGTAATTTGACTATATAATCTAGGGTTTTCATGATGGAAAACGTGTTTGACCTTGATTTGTAATTATTCATACCTCGCCTTAAGATGAATTTCTATTATACACATCTATTATTTGGTTTGTTCACAGATTACTGCTGTCCCTTCCTGTGTGCACTCAGAAACTCCTCGTGCTGCTGTTTGGAACATTCCGCGTGATGGCCTCCAACGCCGAGAAAGCCGGTTAGTACACCAGCGAGTCTTTACACCCGTATTCCTTACCTCCACCCGATTTACTCTCGACTCAACCTAACTCTAAATTATTACTAGTGGCTCTGTGAGCTGTAGACCTCGCGAGTATGTCGGTGGTATAAAGCTGAACTGCTAACACACATAAAAAAAATAACCCAAATAATTTTCTTTCAATAACACATACAAACTTATGAATGTACCTGGTTACGTACATGCAGTATGAAAGTAGCCGCACCAATAACTTTGTAAACTACATTTCGCGATCTTTAATACAACCTATTGACTTTTAACTAAAATTATATAGTCTGTTTCACTCTCATGGTCTTTACGAATCCAACGACACCTCATTTGTTAATATACATCGAGCCGTTTGGGTTGTAGCGATTTTTTTACATTTTAAAACCCCATATCTCCGCCATTTTGAAAAAAATCTAAAAACTGGCTCGAGTAAAAAATCCTATTTATTTTTCCAACCTGCTCACAAAATTTCACGAGAATCGGTTCATAAATGCGACCTGTAGAGGAGAACAACCGGACAGACATACGAAAGCATTTTTGCCCAAACCTGAAACGGAGACGCTTCGCTCGCTTCGCTCGCTCGGTCAATTAAGAAATTATTTGAGGTCGCCTTGATATAAAACCAAGCAAACGACGAGTTTCTGTAGCCCAATCACGAACAAAGATTCGATAGAAAACTATCGAAAAACAAATGTCAGTGATTCTTATTCCTTATGACATAAAGTATAATTTCCTGCGTTCTAAAAAACGTTTTATGATCTTGAAAACGTTCGTGATCGAGGCTCAGAAGTCAGAACTGAGAAATTCACTGAGTTAATACTTGAGTATCGTGATCGTGTTGTCACGTTCTTTTTTGTGACATCTGCAGAGACAGAACGATACGTATGTACGGTCGCCTGCGTCTAAAAGTATACGGGCAGGTCATATTAACGAGTGAATCTCGCTTATACTGCTTGTATACTTTTAGGCGCAGGTGACCGTACTTAATCAATGAAATTCTCAATTCAGAAATCGGATAAAAGCAATCGAGCAGGGTCTGAGCCCGAGACTATATATCCAATTGACTTCGCCTGCGGGGGAATGCGGCTCGCTAAACGTTGTATTCAACGTAGCATCCTATGTACGATGACGGGCCGCCAGACAGTTTCGCAGCGGCTGACCAATCACAGCTCTCTTACCTCGTCCCCCGCCGCCGCCCGTAAATTAGTGAGTTGTGTTTCAAAGGAAAATGTATCTTGCGCTCTCCACTGGATAAGTGCTCCCTGGTCTGAGCACACATCCCCTAAACCCATTCTTCTATACTATAGCCATCCGTACTGGTGCATCAACTGAAGTAGGAGACCCAGGGCATGTAAGCAAGATGCAATCCGCTAATAGTCGCGCGCAACGTTAGGATTTATGTGATTGGATATAAAGAACGAAAGGCACGACAAGACAAGCGAGTGGTATTAGCAATTTGCATGTTGTCTAGGCAGGCTGGGTAGCTGTGGAACTCAGGCATAGTCTAATCTATGATAGCATTGGGCCTGCTGTAGCATATTCTCGACTGTCCTTGGCCTCCTGGCTCGAGAAGTGTCAAATTACTGACTAAATGCGGATTGAAATCTGAGCCTTTATCTAGTATTGTGAATGAGTCGTGTATCTGTGTTTCTATTCCATATCTAAATGATATCAGGTCTTCGAGACTCGTAATGGTACTCGAATAGCAATGTTATACCGATTACTCCCAAGGGCGCAAAATGCCATTGTCTATGAGGCTTTTCAATTAAAACTCAAATAAACATAATATACTTGTAATGACAAAATAATGAATAAAATTACAATGAGCTTGAGTTCGCTAGTTTGAAACAATATGCAAAAGAGGGCTGGGCCTAGTGCCCAACGCCTTATCTAAAGGTATGTGTTGGGCCCCCCTCTACTCCCCTGTCTGCCCCTCTACCATACGTTTAGTTAGACGCGCGGACAGCCATGTTTGGCAGTCAGCCTCAAAACAAAATAGGCGCCGCCGAAAATCCAAATACGGCATTTGCGGCATTGGGATTGGGAACGCATTCTCTATACTATTGCTATTCGATTTACATACGCGACTCGGGCCCCCAGAGCAGTTGGTTATGGCTAGCCAACAGCGTCAGACAATTCTAAGTTCTCGACGTATTGTTTCGTCTTTGGTCATGTTATGAATATTACAATCAAACATTCATACAATGCCACGTGACAAACGACACTCGGATCATGGCCGGAAGCGGATATTTTGCGCTTTGTATGCCTTGGCCCGTAGACAACGAGCATTCGCTAACTTATTATTTACTCGCCACGACGCCGCCGACGCACGCTAAGAAAGTGTATGCGATTTGACGTTAGTCGCGCAAGGTCACGTGGTAGTTTCCCACTTCATCGTTTTTAACCCCCGCCCGACGAAGGAAAAGGCGATGTTATAAGTTTAACGAGTGTCTGTATGTCTGTGTGCCTGTCTCTCAGCACGTCGCCGTCTGTCCGTTTGTCACCAGGGTGTATCTCATGAACCGTGATAGCTAGACAGTTGAAATTTTCACAGATGATGTATTTCTGTTGCCGCTAAAACAACAAATTCTAACAAAACAGAATATAATAAACATTAAAGGGGGCTCCCATACAACAGACAAGATTTTTTTGCCGATTTTATAAATAATTGTACGGAACCCTTCGTGCGCGAGTCCGACTCGCACTTGGCCGGTTTTTTAATGCTTAAGTTATTTTCTTCTTCTGGCGCCTCTCCTCTGCTGGAGGTTGGCGGTCAGCTCTTCATACTCTTCTCTGTTCTTCGCTAAGCGCAGCAGCGTCTGCGCTTGTCACTCCCCCCCATTCCCTGATGTTCGAAGCCACTTAATCTGGGGGGGTATAATCTTAGCCAATATACAGGGTGCAACAGAAGGGTGTAGTCATATTTTAGAGGGTTGTTAGGGAGACCATTCTGAGCAACTTTTACTATGAAACGAATTTGATCGGAGCAACTTTATTTTTCATTGTTCCATGTTTTGGTCCGGTCAGCTGCCCCCCTACCGCGCAACCGCTGTCGTCATCGGCATCGTGTTTAAACGCGCAAGAATTAACTTTATAATTATGACAATACGGCAAGTTAAACACGAATCCGATGCCGACAGCGGCTGCGTGGTTGGGCCCCTGATTTGTATAGAGAAGTGAGAATTAAAGTTGCTCTGATCAAATCGGTTTCATAGTGAAAGTTACTCAGAATGATGTCCCTTCCAACCCCCTAAAATATGACTACACCTTTCTGTTACACCCTGTATAGCTTACTCTTATGGTATAATCAGTGTCTTCTCAATACAAGATGGCTAGACTGTCTAGATCCAAATTATCATGCTATGCGAGACCTAACAAGGTAAACCCTTAATTTGCCAAAACCATTGCCTATGACTATTTTTGGCTCATTTTCGCAGCCATTAGTCGAGCTGTAATATGAAATTAAGTCCATAACACACCCACACGCGTCGGCGAGGCCGCGCCATACCATCAAGTGGCGTACAAAGCGGACAGCCCATCGCCACACACGCACACAATAGTTATTAGTCTAATCTCGCC
Organism: Argyresthia albistria; assembly: GCA_963457715.1. Taxonomy (NCBI): domain Eukaryota; kingdom Metazoa; phylum Arthropoda; class Insecta; order Lepidoptera; family Argyresthiidae; genus Argyresthia; species Argyresthia albistria. The sequence goes on along the minus strand of OY735270.1, from coordinate 6,677,912 downwards.
AATTATTGGGCCTGTACCACAATGTCGTAAGCCGCGCGAGACACCGCACCGTGAGTAAACCTTCATTAGCAGTGGTCGGAGTAGGTGCCTAGGTGGAGTGATTTGGGGTGAGTGACCTCAAACGTATATATTAACATGGATATGCCTCAGAGATTCCGGGCTTTTTAAATGATTGTTTTTTTTTCGGAATTTCATAATGATAACTAGGTGTAAAGTGCGAATCGAAACGAATCAATATGGAGCAAGATTTACAACATAAAAGCGGCACCATCGGCATCGGCACAATGCACAGTTTGCGACTTCGCGACTAATCAGGGTACAGTCTCCAAGATGTGTCATCGTTAACCTGTATGTGTGAAAAATGTTTTTTTTTTTCAAGCTACTAAAACACTATTTTCATTCTAATTCGTTTAATCCAGAACCTTCCGGAAAAAAGGCATATCCATGTTATGACTTTCATGACATAAGTACCAAAAATCACTCTACCTATTCCGATCACTTTTCATTAGTCTAAAGCTGTGGCGATGGGCAAGCCCCTGTCACGCAAAAAAGGGAGTATTGAATTACTGGCTAAAAGTGGCTGCCACTGGGAAAAGGCGTGTCGCTATGTTATTCAATACCTATACCAAGATTTTTTTTAAGACAATTACGGTAGCCGAAATCGGATCAGATTAGGTTCCCCAAAACGCTAAATACGTTGTGGTAAACCCCCGGTCTTGTAGAGCGCATGCGAGGGTGCGCGTGGGCATACCGCGCGTTGATTAGTGATGCAACATTTGGCGTTCGTTGTATAACTGGCTTATGTCAACTTGTCGGATTCTCGACTCTATTTCGTGAATGCATAGCGCCACGCCTATTTCCACAGGGACTGGCAGAGGCACTGGGACTTTTTTTGCGTGACAGGTGCTTTTTAACCCCCAGTTTCCGAAAGAGCAATCAAATGTGCCAAGAGGTTAATCGAAGATAAATTAAAAATTGCGGTACGTGATTGGCTAAAATAAGTTTGACAAGAGTTTCACAAGTGGTCACAGCTAAACTGCGGTCGTCGAGCAGGAAGAATCTCGTATGACCTTTAGCTACTTGTCTCTTTCGCTCGCGCGTAAAATATATTGCCTTCGCGCTCGCACAGTTTTATTGTGAGCTAGACGGAAATATAATCAACGCGCGAGCAAAAGAGACAAGTAGCTGAGGGTCACTACAAGATTCTTCCTGCTCGGCAACCGTACTTTGTTCTATTTCTTCTTCAAGGGGGTTGAAGCGCCTGCACCTGGCCCACATGAGCGGGACCTTTGTGCACAGAGACTAAATATCTAATTGACTGCGCCTGCGGGGGAATGCGGGTCGTCAAACGTTTGTTGTAATCAACAAACGTTCGCATACGCAACCTATGTACGATGACGGGCCGCCAGACAGTTTCGCAGCGGCTGACCAATCACAGCTCTCTTACCTCGTCCCCCGCCCGCCGCCCGTAAACTGGTGAGTTGTGTTTCAAAGGAAAATGTATCTATGCGCTTTCCACTGGATAAGTGCTCCCTGTTTGTGCATATCCCCTGCGCCTGCTCCTCTAATTCAGCCATCCTAGCTCCTGCACTAGCTGGAGTAGGAGGCCTGGCTGTTGTCACAGCTAATTTTCCTTTCGTAAACCGGACGTAGGTATCTACACGATGATTCCATAACAAGTGATTGTGTAGGGGAAATGTTGAAAATGATTATCATTTATAGGAACTGCGGGCGACTTGTATTCTCCCAAACAGTATGTCAGATTTACGATTAGTAAATTTATAACATTCGCATTTAGTAGCATTTTGTCACCATTCATGCAGCTTTCTCCGTTTTCAATTGATAATTTCCTTGTCAATGGACTTGTTAATGTATTTCACAGCCAGAACGGTTGTTAGTTTTTGTTCAAAACATTTATGGGCGTGAGTTTTTCCTCGTGAATTGACATTCATAATTCAATTACAATTACCAAGTGTCGTGTAAACGCGATATAGTTTGCGTGTTATGTCTCAATCGGGTAGAGTTGTGCTCGTATGTTTATGTAATTTTAAATAAATACATACTAAGGCGGGCTGAGAACGCAGTTTTGTGTATGACATGATCTATTATGCATACTAATGAAGACGACATTATACACATTTACGAGTATTGTCACGTTTTACACATTTACTTTTGGTTTCAAGTAGCTTGAGCGTTTATTCATTATCTAGTTTCTAGTAATACAGGGTGAACAATCTGTGCTAAAAGAACCATAATTATGTAGGAAGTCGATGACCGAAGACCAACAAACCTTCTGTTCTCTTATGTTTAAATGGCCGCTTTATCTCTCCCCACGATACGATGTCCTTGCTAGTGGATCCTATAATAAAACTATGTGACATTTGCTAGTGGATCCTATAATAAAACTATGTGACATTGCCGAAATTAACCTAAGGTGGTTAGACCTCCATTAAATAACGATTGAATTAATTTTATCCTATATCACACGCTTTTCACAAAATGTGTGAAAATTAGCTATCTCGCTCTGATGATTTTTAACTTTAACTAACTTTGCGGCGAGATATAAAATGCTACTAAATACTTTTATATTATTAACTAATGCTGATCAAGTGTATGCAGGACCAGTGATGAATAATGTCTGCATGACATGTTTCCCTTGATCTTCAGGCACCGGTATGACGTCAGAGGCTCTGGGAGTGTCAGTGGCGCCCTCATTCTTCCACTCGTGCGTGTCTGACGGGAAAACTGCGACCATGGAGGACGTTCAGCGGTTCAAGGTAACGCCGTCAGTACCAGAGAACACAACAGGCTTGGTGGCTTAAGCCTTACCCCAATATGGTGTGGGAGAGGCATAGTTATGCTCACGTATAACCAGATATTTGGCCAACCAATTATAACTCATTATAGTGATATGCGATCAGAGACATGGCTCTTACGGCTGATTTTTAAATTCCCCAGGCAACGTTTATCTGTCTGTTTATCTGAAGTATTGACATTTCCCAGTATTTGACATTTTTAATCGGTAAAATTACATTTGTACATTATATTATATCACAATATCTGGGGATAAGGTTGATTTTTTCACAGTTTTACGCGAGCACAGACCTTGACATTTGATATAAATTTCAGCTTGAGCCACACAGACGGACAGACAAACAGACGGACGGACAATAAAGTGATCCTATAAGGGTTCCTTTTTTCCTTTTAAGAATCGGAACCCTAAAAATTGCTGTAATTTATCGTAATAAAATGAAATGAAATAATGGGAAATAAAGTTATTATTTGTCAGTTTATCTGGGGATTAATAAATAACCGGCCAAGTGCGAGTCGGACTCGCGCACGAAGGGTTCCGTACCAGTATCTATAAAAAACCGCAAAAAAAAACATGTTGTATGGGAGCCCGCCCTAAATATTAATTTAATTTTAATTTAATTACTTATTTTTTAAGTAAATAATCAACTCAATATATTGTGAACATTTTAAGCGTCTACCTGCTACCATTATCAATATCGAGCAAAAATGATCTTAAAATCACGTTTGTTGTATGGGAGCCCCCCTTAACCCTTTGACGACCAAGGGACACCGATGTCCCAAAAAGTTTTTGACCTCAAATATTTTTTGTGACGTTTAAATAGTTCAATTAGTTTATCGCACGTTTCTATAAGTACCCTCCATTACAATGTAATAGACTCCGTTATACCCTCAGTTGCTACGATCAATAGAAAAAGTCATTGTCAATTAGATAGTTGTGGTGTTTCACAAAAGCTATTTTCCCAGTTGTATAAATTGATGTTACAGTGTGTTAGAACATCATATTTTGAGTTGCAAAACTTAAGTGGTAAGTAAATTACTGATTAATTGATAAATAATAGACTACTTGTCAATATTAGTTCATCTATAACTTATAAATGCTAAGGGACACATGTGTCCCTATAGTCCTGCGTAGATTAATTTTACCTACATAGCCCACAACAATAAAACTGCACTTTTCACCAGTTTTATACAATAACCCATCATTTTTATTTATAGATCATGATGCGTAAAGGCCGAGGAATATTTGAACTGAACGAAGAGTCTGTTAGCCAAATTTTATTGGCTGATAATAGTGATGATGAAGATGCCTTACAACTTGATGAAGAAGACCAAATATTTTTGACACAAGATGATGATCAAGGGGCTACCTATGTGGAGATAGACAGTTCTTCAGCAAGATTGCAGTCTCCTCAGCTTCCAACAAGATCGCAGTCTCCTCAGCCTTCAACATCAACTGCAGAACCCGTAGCAGCAGAGGATATCCGTAACAGCATAGTGACTTTCAAGTGGAACCAGAGAACCTATAAACCTAACAACTTTGAGGAGGTAGATTATGAGTTTGGGAAAGTGCAAGTTTGTAACCAGATAGACAAAGAGTCACTAACACCTTTTGATATTTTCAAGGAGGTCACAAATCATGTAGTCCTTCTTCAACACATAGTGACGGAATCGGTAAGATATGCTCATCAGAATGGTCGTGAATTTGCAGTACCTAAGCGATGAAGAGATGAATGCATTTTTGGGCATGAACCTAATAATGGGCTACCATGTACTGCCATCAATGAGAGACTACTGGTCCACAGAACCAGATATGGGTGTGCCTTACATATCCAACATTATGCCAAGAATCAGATTTGAAGACATTCGGCGAAACTTACACTTCTGCAACAACGAAGAGCAGAGTGGACCTGACAGTCCTAACTATGACAGAGCATATAAAATAAGGCCTGTCATTGATCATTTCAATCATGCCTTTCAACATGCTCTCAGTAACACGACTAGTCAATCTATTGATGAGCACAAAAGTTCAAAGGACATAATGCTATGAAACAGTATATAAAAAATAAGTCAGTAACCACTGAACTTTTGCAACTTTGTTATATTTTTATTTGAATAAACAATATTTTTTGGCAAAAAAAACATGTTTTTTTTACACAAATTCATCAAATATGAAGGGGCTGAAAAAATATAAAATGTCTCCCTATGTGACTGTAGGGACACATGTATCCCAAGAAAATTTAGGAAAAATTAAGGAAAAATTATAGTTTTTCTTCTTAAAATATGTTTTTTTAAGGGCAAATTACAAATAATACGTAACCAAAATCGTTCTTATGTTTCCATCAACCTTATGGTCGTGAGAGGGTTAATATTAAATTTCTTTTGTTTTTTAGTATTTGTTGTTATAGCGGCAACAGAAATACATCATCTGTGAAAATTTCAACTGTTTAGCTACCACGGTTTATGAGATACAGCCTGGTGACAGACAGACAGACAGACAGACAGCGAAGTCTCAGTAATAGGGTCCCGTTTGGCACCCTTCGGGTACGGAACCCTAAAAAGGGGCCCGTAATGTTATCTTATGGATTCCCAGTTGGTTTGAACTTCTTCCAACTGATATTTATTGATGTTGTTAACTTAATTGAAATCTTAATAAGATTCCAAAAACAATGGTGATAAGAGTACAATATTATCGGATATGTCCTGATATCTTTGTTTATATATAATTAGCCTTCAAGTAAATATAACTACACTGCAATATCGTATTACTTACCAAATTAATTGTTTTAACGTGATATTGTTAAAAAAAACACAAACAAATAGTTGTTCTCTTGAACGTTACGACGTAATCATTTATAAACCTCGTTCGTGTTTTACTCAAATATTTACAATTTTTATCTTACTACGGATTATTATGAACATGTTTAAAAACACTGCAGCATAATATCTACATATATCGTATTAAAAAATAAAAACTTCTGATACAATCTGGCCAACATCGTAATGTCAATATCAAAAGTCAATAAACATTATCAAGGCAAGTAAACCAATGAACGCTGTCTTATCAGTTATCAGACATTGAATTCAATTTATCGTTTATTTCTAGATACGGTGTTTTATTAAACATAAATAAGCTTAACTTGCATTAATCGATAAAGATATCCCAAGGTTTACCTGTGTCTTGGAATATTGTTTTCTCGCATCTTCGTAAGGTCTCTAATAGCGTCTGTTTTACATGATTCAAGCAGCGTCCGATGGACGTATGCGCTCGTGGCCATACCCTGTATCCTCCTACCTATGTAGATAATAGCATTGAACAAATTCTAATCACAATTTACCAAGTTTAAAATCCTAGTTATTGAAATAGTAAATTTTTCTAATTACCTGCATTGTTATTGTTGTGAATAATATTCTGACAACCGGAAGACCCAAAATCCCTAAGATACAGGTTCATTACCTAGTTTAGGGGTTTGAAGTCGCAATTATATTGATGACACTATGTACAACAATTTCACTGTAATATTTAAGTTATAACTAGTGGAAAGTACAAAATAAACTTTATCTTTATCTTTATCTTTTAAATGGCAACTGCGAAATATTGAATTAATAAAATATTGAGAATAGGATCTTTGGTAGGTAAGAGGATATAGTATACAGTCGATATAGGCATGTAAATATACAGGGAATCGCTCGGCCTGTATTTGAGGTGTTCCCCTGTGTAATTGTAAATACAATGACCTGTAAATAGCTTATAATTCACGACAATTCTCGATAACATGCGGCTAAAGGCTGAAGTCTGTGTGAGTATTCAGTATTGTGACACTTTTTTTATTAACTCTATCAATAAATAGCAAATGTATTGCAATTGCTTAGCCTTCGTAGCATTCTAGACATCCCGATACTGAAAAGATTCCTTTCTCGAAAGAAATATTGTCATAAATCTTATCTTTTATCATGTAATAATCATTTAATAGCTTTTAAATCATATCAGGAAGTCGTAAAAATTCGCACTGATAAAGATTTCAGAAGAATGTACTTGCTGACGTAGTAGTTCTATTCATTGAACAAACATTGATAAGCGAATCATCGTTTTGATGTGTTTTGTTGACTCACAAGTCACATTCGACTACCTACCGAGGGCTCACATTGACTCATACATTCATAACACTTTAGTAATTTATAATCGTACAAAATATTATAAAAGTAGATGTAGTACACATGTAGAGACACACACTTCCTTTATAAGTAGAGAGTGAAAGTAGATTTGTAGTGCAATGCAATTATCTTTTTATTTTCTATTTGCACAGCGTTAATTCCTGATTTTGGGACTCTGTCTTCTACTCTAGTAGAGTCAAAACTATTTTTTTCTTCTTAATACCAGTTATTAGTTTTGCATTTACATTCGCACTGCATTTGTCGTCACGCCACCATGCTTCTTAGGGCCATATTTCAGGCGTGACCATGATGTCCTAATGAAATATTGCCCCCAACTTGAAGTATTTTGCCAAATCACAGAGCTTGAGAAGGAACCAATTCGTCTGTGCTGAACACATACAGCTATAGTCCTTTGCCCGAGATTTGTCACGCGCGCTTTTCCATTCAATTCATTCACTCAATCGCAAAAATATGGGACACAGAGACTATATATCCAATTGACTGCGCCTGCGGGGGAATGCGGCTCGCTAAACGTTGGTTGTATTCAACAAACGTTCGCATACGCAACCTTTGTTCGATGATGGGTCGCGAGACAGTTTCGCAGCGTCTGACCAATCACATCTGTCTTACCTCGTCCCCCGCCGCCCGTAAATTGGTGAGTTGTGTTTCAAAGGAAAATGTATCTATGCGCTCTCCACTGGATAAGTGCTCCCTGGTGGGACAGGACGACTTCAGAATACGACTTTATTTCCGTACGACATGTGAATGTCGTGGAATGATGACCGTGCCAAGTCACTCAGTGCCCACTGTATCGGCTTACGCCTGGACAAAATCTCCTACTCTCAAAAGCTTAAAGCAGATGGCGTTGGGTTCTTCTTTTTTATTGTGTTTTATAGCCCTGGAAACTAGTATTTTCAGTCCTAGTTGACAAACCTATTAGCTTTCTCAGGGTGGATTTTACCAACAAAAAGTTATGCGAAAATAACTATCCCGACGATAATTTGTATGACAAACGCTTTCGCTACATTAAGTTGCCTAGAACTAGCGCCCCTAGTAAACTCCACTCACGCGCCAACAAATCGTTGGAAGTAAAGTTTGACGACAGGTTCGTGACGTTAACTTGCGTAGAACTTGCCCCCCCCCCCACGCCACCCGCACGGCAAAAGACCCTACAATCCCCCCCTCTCAGGTGGCCACGCGCATCATGCGGCAACTGATCGAGCAGTTCAGCGCGGGCGACCTCTTCGGCCGGGAGAACTACGAGTACTATGCGCGCGTCACCGGCCGGATACTGCGCGTGAGGGACGAGTGGATATGCTCGTTCCGGGATCCGCCGCCGCCGAGGCACCATAGGGACCAGGAGGCGTATGCGAGTGAGGACCTTTCATTTTTCCATTTATTTATTTATTGAACAAAAATCCACAGCCGTACATAAGAGTTAAACAAGAATATAGATTAAATAACTAGGCCAATTAAGGATTTCACTATGTAAATAGTCAAATAAGGACGGTGAGAGTACATTGACCATTCTCAACTGGTTCCTTCTTCTATCTGTCATCTTGATGGACAGAAGGTAGGAACTGTTTGACTTACTGCAATACTGCAGATTGGCAGTTAGGGAGCTTCCATTAATTTTCAGGGATTTTCAGGGGTTTTCAGGGATTTCTGACCTCTCCCCCTGGTGAGATTTTGTGAGATTTTACTCAACCCTCTCTCCCATCCCACAACCTCACGTGAGATTTTGAAAAATGTGTTTCTATTGTAAAGGAGTTGGATTTATTAAAAAAGTTTTTTTTTATAATTACTGTATTTTTGTGGAGGATCATGTTTTACTTAATATAACCCATTTTTTTTCGCAATTTCACTGTTTCTCGTGAAAAAAAAACGTGATAATTCCCGAGACCCCCCCCTCTCCCCATCGTGAGATAAGATGAGATTCGGCTTGACCCCCTCCCACCGTGAACGCTTCACGTAATTAATGGACGCCCCCTTAGCTCAGAATTGGAACCAACAGAATACTTTCGAAGCCATTCTAGAGAGCTACAAAGCCTTGCTTCTTGCTAAAGGACCACGCAAATTGTCGGATGAACAATCCAAAAATCGATGGGATTAAAAAAAACTTAAAGAAACGGCGCATACAAAAGACATCAACGAGCGCGCACGGTGTTTTCCCCCCATAACTCCCATACATCTGGCTACCTAAGATCTATAAATCTGAGTTGTTGTTGGTGGTCCACCTTTCTTTTCTGCTCCTGTGAGTTTGAAACAAGTTGTGTTTTGTTTTTCAGGACAATTATCTTTAGAGGCGGAGAAGACTTGGCTGCAGTGCGAATGCGACCGTTGGGGAAATAAATTCAAATTAGAAGGTGCGTTCTTTAATTCACTCACTAACTTTACTCTCTTAATAAACGGATGAACTTTGCCCACCATTTTATAGTCGCAATCACAGGGTGCATCCCATACAAATTAGAATTAGTAACCCTTCGTAAAAAAGAGATGGCGTGAGGAGTAAGATTTGTACTTTAAACGCCATGGTTTCAGTAACATACTTCTAGGTGGCGCTTATCTTAGAATGAATCCTATATATCTTAGCGCCATCTCGTGGTGTTTGCAGTTTTTCGATGGCGCTGCACCAAGCGATATTGGCCTCGAACTAAAGAAGCTTCCGTAGCATCTCAGTTTACGCCGGTGTCAGGTTTTGTTCTAGGTGGTCTATCTATCTGTATTAGTATAATATTATAGCATCTGTGGTCAGCATATTTCAGTGTAGTTTTTCTCCGCAGGTATAAAGGAAAGTCGTTTGAGTTGTTAGAATAACCAAGTTATTCGTTCTTGTATATTGTTTCGGTGAGTTAGAAGATGTATTGGGAATATTTACTAAATTATGTCACCGTTAATAATCTTGTAATTTGGTGAGAGATATATCATTCATTGTCATAGTTCATGTATTAATTTGGTGTCGTATTGGGTTTTGGTAGCACTTGTTTGAACAAGTTTTGAACTGATATCATAAATTATACTAATTCTAAATTTTAAATTACACATCCATCCATTTTGTACTCCTTAAACTCACATGTCTTATCCATCAATCTATTTATTGGTTTCAAAGTAGGTAGGATCACAGTACAGCGATATTCACGGTATTTGTTCTAGTTTGTAACTAAGTCACAATCGTGCATTCATAGTAGATTGTTTACCAAGGGAGTAAAGAACTATTTTTAGGGCGAGAGTGTTTTTTGAATCCTGAGCGACCGAGGGATTCTAGAGTTGAGTCCCGAGTGTAACGAGGGACTCAAAAGTAGAATTCTGAGGGAGCGAGGGATTCAAAGTACATCACTCGAGCCAAAAATAGTTTTTACTCCTGAGGTGGACACTCTACTTTTCATCACCCTCTATGAGAAAAGTAGTAAGTAATCAATAAAATAACATACATGTACCTATACAGGGTGTAACAGAAAGGGGTGTACAAGCGGAAAGAGGCACATCATTCTGAACAACTTTCACTATGGGACCGACTTGATCAGAGCAACTTTATTTTTATCAACTCAGTACATTTCGGGCCTAGCGCTGATAGTATGGTGGAGTGAAAAATAATGTTGCTCTGATCAAGTCAGTCCCATAGTGAAAGTTGTTCAAAATGATGTCCCTAACAACCTTCTTTCGGCTTATACACCCCTTTCTGTTACACCCTATATTTATTTACACAATTGTCGTGATATGTCGTCGTGTGTAATGGTTTGTTGGAAGAAATCTCTTGTTATCTATTATAAGTTTTCTGTATGTCATTCTTGTGTTAGTACAATAAAGAAATTACCAATTACGAATATGTCCCCCACATAGTTAAAGCTTGTTTAGTATTGGCTAAATCTTGAAAATTGGTTCAAAAAGCATTTTCAGATAAACACTTTGTTCCTCTTGAATTTTTCTACAGGATTGATTACAGTTTTTACATACCTATATTCCTCGTGATTTTATTGGTAACAGATCTTGTATTTTTCATTCGCGTTTGTTGTTATCATCTGGAGTTAGACACTCACTTTCACTTATAGATATTCTTTACTCATATCCGAAAACGAAATTGAAATAATTACATACAGCATTCAGATTTGGCGCGCTTTGTTGACAAATTTTCCACAACTTTTTAATTATTTGGTCCGTGTTTCGATATCAATTCTGTAAGGTTGTTTCTCTGTTGTCACCAATCGGTGTCAATCGATTCGGTCGATCGGATTATCTAATCTGTGTCGAGTACGCATTTTAGTATACAAACTTTTTTTTTATTGGCGCGTTTTGAATCGATCTCTCTTTTAATTGGGTCTGTCAGTCTGAGTGGTAGTGAAAATGATTAGTGACAGCATTTTTTTTCCTTTGTACTGGCAATAAAATTAAAAAGCTACTTTTAGTCCCTAGGGATTAAATGACCTACTTTAGTCCCTGTTTGCCGGGACTAAAGTAGATCTTTTTGAATAGATGTGATGAAAAATATATTGAAACCTTGAGCTGAGCTGAGCTTAGAAATAGTAACCTTTCATAATAAAGAGATGGCGTTACGAGTAATATTTGTACTCCATGGTTTCAGTTAACATATTTCTAGGTGGCGCTAATCTTGCAATTTCTCGATGGTGCTGCGCCAAGCGATAAAAGCCTCGAACTAAGTATGCTTCCGTCGCAGCTCAGTTTACGCCGGTCACATATTTAGTTCTACGTGGTCTAACTGTATTAGTATAATATTATAGTATCTGTGCTGAAACTAAAGATTAAACTTTTGCTGGGCTGCCCGATCAGATTTGAGTTACACTTACACTTGGCTATTAGACCAAGACATGATTCGTATTTTCTTCTATAAATTCAAGTCAATTTACAAAAGAACAATAATTTTGCCTCCGACACCCTGTATGGGAAGTGTACAGAGCCACCATTTTATCTGTAAAACGGCCAAAGCGGGAACTACTGACGCCACTTTGAAAACGTCACTCCGTGTCCGTTGTTGTGCAGCTTTCCATCGATCTTTTGGCGTGCGATGACATGTAACTTGATGACCAATGAGGAACGAAAGGTCGGTGTTGATGACAGGTCCGATGCATAAGGTTGCGTAGTAGTGGCGCCCCCCTGTGAACGTCACTCACACGCCAAAAGATATTTGGAACACTGTAGTATATGCTGTTCAGCCATCGTTCATTTTACAGATAAGATGATGGCACTGTAAGCCATAGTATTTTCCAAAAACAGTTGATACATTTCTCATTGGCAGGTCTGTCAAAATCAGAAGAGTGCCAGTCGATGCCAGCGCTGGGCAGCGGCGGCGTGCTAGCCGCGGGCGGTATGGGTCTCGGCATCATTCCGGAACACAGCCTGCTGGACTCCTGCACTAGGCTGTCCATATCGCTGGAGGAAAGCGTATTCAAGGTACTGATCAAACACATTTTTAGGGTTTCGTACCCGAAGGGTGCCAAACGGGACCCTATTACTGAGACTTCGCTGTCCGTCTGTCTGTCAGTCTGTCACCAGGCTGTATCTCATGAACCGTGGTAGCTAGGCAGTTGAAATTTTCACAGATGATGTATTTCTGTTGCCGCTATAACAACAAATACTAAAAAACAAAAAAAAAATATTAAGGGGGCAAATTTAATATTATACCGATTTGATCAGAGCAACTTTATTTTTCACTTGTCCATACAAATCAGCTGAGCCACTCAGGCCAAAATGTACTAAAGTTCAAGTTGTTACAGCTTTTCGGGAACAGGGTAATATACAATTCCACATAACTGATTGCAGGTATCAGTGAGCTCGTCGTCTCAGTCGTCGCGAAGCAACTCCAGCCCGCACATGACGCTGGAGGAGTTGCGCGCCGTCAACAAATACGCCGAGAGCACCAAGAGCCTCTCCTACCTGCCGCAGGTAAGCGTCAGTGTATACGAGCGTGCGATGTTGTCGTTATATAGCTGATGAGCATTAAATTTAGGTGTGAGGGACAGCGTTGGTATATGGGGGGTGTAACAGAAATGTGTAGTCATATTTTAGGGGGTTGTTAAGGAGATCATTCTGAACAACTTTCACGATTAAACCTATTTGATTAGAGCAACTTTATTTTTCACTTCTCCATACAAATCAGCCAATCGTTCGACAGATAACGTATGGAGGAATGAAAAATAAAGTTACTCAGATCAAATCGGTTTTAATAGTGAAAGTTGGTCAGAATGATATCCATAACAACCCTCTAAAATATGACTACACCTTTGTTACACCGTGTATTTAATTAAGCAGTACCGTAGCATGCCGAGTGCGGCGTGAAGTTTTGTCGCGGAAGGTGAAAAGAGACGTAAAGCGCGTGTTCTGTCGTTCACTCTCTCGCGTCGCGATCCCCCGCGGGGGCATGCTACGGGTGCAGCAGAGGGTATATTTCATAAAGCGACGTGTAAAAAAAATAAGACAGGCAGCTTATGCCTGTAGTTTCATTGTAATACGTTTCGAGTTTTATGAAATGTGGCCCTGTTTAATCTTTAACGGTACCTATGGTTAAAACATTTTTTTTAGTATATCAAAACTCGTGTCTTGAAGACCGTATTATTTAAAAATAAATAATAGATGCAGGGAGTTTCTAAATTAAATTACTAATATCCCTCGTAGAATTAATTCTAACAGTGTGTGTTGAATAAAGTGCAAAATTGTTTGGATTCTAGCGCTCACTAAAAGGATTTTTTCAAAGGCATACCCATAAATGATGGTGATGCGTCTTCGCTCAATATTTCACCCGTAGTTGACCCTCTACCCTTACAATTGTAATAAGTCTTACGAACATCATGTGCCAATAGTCAATTAGAAAAAAAAAACAATATGGCGGCTGAACGGACTGGCGTGAGACTGAGTGAGCGAGACTTGTGTGGTTCGGTCGCCATCTTGAAATAGCAGCCATTTTGAATTAAATATTATCGTTTTCGATTGATTTTACTTGTTGTGCGATCAGCACCGGTAGCATGCCGAGCGTGACGCGGGTATAGTCGCGGGAAAGAGGGATAGCTCTGTCCCTCTCTTTCTCGCGACACATTCCGCGCCGCGCTCGGCATGCTACGGTGCTCTGGACAGATCTTTTATCAATTCGCACGTTTCATTTAATACAGCGTAGTTAAAATTAAAATAAAAAAGTATAATTTGGGACAGAAAATAAACTATATCAATTGACTGTTGGCCAATGTTCAGTCTGGAAGTGCATGTTGTTTTTCTTTGTGAAGGCGTTTCGTTAGGTGTGTGGCTGTTATTTGTTTAGTTACCTACCTAATATACTCTGTGTAATCGGACAAAACTGTAGGGTAACTACAACTATACTCTGTCGCTTAAAAATAATATCCTCTATCGATCTATCTAAGGTGGGAAAATCACGCACAGTATAAAGTGTGCTTTAGACACCAGCTTTTAATTTGCACATGGGTTTTTACGAAGACTTTCGCTCCTGATTGGTCCGCGCGGGTGTAGGGGCGGGGCGGAGGCGGGGGGTATGGTGGGGAGAGACCTCGCCCCCCCCGCAACCCGCGTGGACCATCGGGCGGGACGGTCTCCGAGACTCGAACGTTTAAGACATTTTTAGAGTCTCAGCTTGTACCTAGTTTATTTTATAATATTGAAAATTTCGATTGAGGGTAAAAAAAATGTTTGAATGAATCGTGATACTACTGTTATATTTATTAGTGTTTCTGATATTATGGTTAATATATGTATGTAAGTATTTAATATGATTGCGTAGGTACAGGTAAACATAAACGAAATGTATTTAACCCATTGTTGAAATAGAATGATTAATATTTAACATAAACTTAAGACGATCGTGTACTCGCAAGCTTCCATACAAAAAGCGTTAACGTTTTCCACCCCCTAAACCTTGTCCGATTTTCACAATTTTTTTTACATGTTTGAGATACTATGGAAAACTATGCTCGTACGTATTGTTTTTTTTGAAATATTAGATATTTTAGGAAATATAAGAACATAACCCAGTCCATATAAAAATATAAGTTCCAATATTTTCCTAAAATATCTAATATTTCAAAAAAATCAAAACGTACGAGCATAGTTTTCCATAGTATCTCAAACATGTAAAAAAATTGTGAAAATCGGACAAGGTTTAGGGGAAGGAAAACGTTAACGCTTTTTGTATGGAAGCTCGCGAGTACACGATCCTCTTAACCCATTTCACTAATTCCACATCACAATTATGAATTTAAAATTGGGCATCGGGGATCATTGCAGTCACATTTTAACGCTAAAGTTATCAATCATCATCGCTCAAAATATACGAGTATAAGATATGCTATACTATACAATATAAAAAGCTATGTTAAGTATTGTTAAGGGGGCTGCGACCGCGTGAATATCCCATACAAACGTAATACAAAAA
>OY735270.1:6551393-6662357 GCA_963457715.1 Argyresthia albistria | reverse complement strand
TAAACTGGAGCCGCCCGCTTAGCGGGCTGCTCATTAACAACAATCGGCTTCAGCTTAACACACTCTTACACCCTAGATTGGCAGGCGTGTGTGTAGCCCGCTTTATTTCCTAGTCCTATTTGTGTTACGTGATTCGTTAAGTTTGGCAGTCAGTCAGTGGGAGGATACTGTTATGAAAACGCACCAAGATTGGAGTGTTCATTGAGATGAGCTGAGAAGCTGATATAATAGTAAATGGGTGCGTTACTGACTCGCCTTGAAGCCACAGCGAAAACTGCAGTATACCCTATCCAATATAACAGGCAACTTGACAGCTAACCTAAAACTTATTAAAATCCACTTTTTTAAACACTAGGAATGTAACCAAAACAATCGGAAAGGATCGAAATTGATTATTCAGTTGAACTAACAGAGAGTTGTCATCGCCATCACTGCTATCAGCACTTAAAGATTTGGATTTTATGAAGTTTTAGGTTAGCCGTCGAGTTGCCTGTTATATTGGAAAGGGTATAGTGGTGATGCATCATATAAAATGAGGCAAGTTTATCCGAAAAGTCTTTAATTAAGTTTTATACAAAGCTGTCACGTTAGTTGCCTATTCGTACCAGGTTTTCAAACGCGTGAGTTTTTAAGAGAATAGAACCTACTATGCTTATTCATGCCTTGTGAAACGTTTGCTATGCTTCTCGCTTACGCCTGAATGTTACATGTTGCATTTGTGAAGCACGTTTGGTACATGTTGTGTTTCCTGCATGCATCGATCTTGCATTTATGTCAGATTATACTATAATGTAGCTCTTGTATCTGAATAAAGATATTTATGTATGGATCACTCAGTTTCATTAACATTTACTATTATTTACCGTTTAATTCTTTATATCGGAATTGGTTATTTTATTTGGAAAATATTAGGCGTAGCTGGATTAGTCGGAAGGTTGGATTTGAATTTTTAGATGTAATTGGTATCATAACTTACTGGTTAGCTGATTTTAAATTATTCTTGCTTTTATTTTTATTTTAACCTTTCGGATTGTATTCGTGACTTCAACTGGGCATAGTTTTTTTCTTTCTTTTGTACTATTAATTTTTCGTGCTGAAGAATTATAAAATTATATTTACACACATGCCTAGTTGGAGACAAGTTTGACAATATGATAAAGGTTACACCGTTTTGAAAGGAAGGAGAATGGAAGAACACGAAACAATTCTAACTTCATTCGTATGTTTAAATAAGCATTTGGGCATGTTACATTTTGATGTTCAGTTCCAATACCATCCATTGCATTTTGAAACAAGTATGACAAAAGTATGGATTGCCGCATCAACTCTGAATCTGCAATAAAGAACCATCAGCACTGGAACCTAAATCTAGAACATAGCTCACACTGACCATATAGTGGAGTCTTTTTTGAATCGCTTTCGATGTTAAAACTCACGTCACTTCACAAAGGCATGACCATTTGGAGTGAATTCGTCTAAGGCCGGAATCACACGTCCGGAATTCCAACTCTGATTCAAAACAATCCGATTCTGTAAGGCAAAATGTGGGCTCACCATTCCTGACATGTGGGTCCAGCCCAAGAGTAAGACAGGTGACGAAACATGCTTGAGGAATATAATTTGCAATAGTACGAGGCATTATTTTGTAACTGTAATACTTACTCTACCAGTTAATTTAGCCTGTGGAATGACGGCAGCTTCATGACCTTAAATATAGGTCATACTAATTTTAAACAAGCGAATGAATGAGCTAGTTCTGTCTGAATTCATTCTCAAAATTATGGCTTTTGTACCAAAAATGAGATTTTTTAGCTGATGAATTTTGGAACTCCTATCATTTCACAAGATTAGTTACCGCCAAATTTCAACGATCCGAATTCTTATCTTATTAAGAATCCTAAAAGGGCCTTATAACTACTACTATATTTTTCTTTAATATTTTTTTTTATTGTCAATATGTATAAATGTAAAATCAATGCTAATATTGTCTTTAAATCCCGATCGTAATTTTCTAATGGATTTGTTTCGTAACTGGCATTACCTGTTTATATTATTGTTTTTTCTCATTGTGTCTACTGCATGCTGTGAAACATCAACAATTAATAATTAATTAAATGAATAAATAAACTAAATTGACTTGTTGTCCGTTTAGAAATTCGTTAAAGTTATGTAATTTACGTCACAGTTTCCTCATCTTGTTGCCCGCAAGTCCTTGATTCGGAACGTTGAATTTTAACATTTATATATATTTATATCATAAAAGTGGGTGCGCCAAACTTGTAGTTATAAAGCGTTACTATGAAAGCGTCTAACTTCCTCCAAAATCACTATTTTGAAGGTCTTCATGTTCAGAAATTCAGGATATTACTAGCTTCTCCCGAGCTTACTTACACCACAGATACTATAATATTATACTAATACAGATAGACCATCTAGAACAAAATATGACACCGGCGTAAACTGAGATGCTACGGAAGCTTCTTTAGTTTGAGGCCATTATCGCTTGGTGCAGCACCATCAAAAAATTTCAAATACCACGAGATGGCGCTAAGATGTATAGGATTTCTTCTAAGATTAGCGCCACCTAGAAGTATGTTTATCTGAAACCATGGCGTTTAAAGTACAAATCTTACTCCTCACGCCATCTCTTTTTTACGAAGAGTTACTAATTCTAATTTGTATGGGATGAGCACCCTGTGCTTTCACTCATGACAACTTAGTGAGTCGAGTCGAGGGGGTATAATATAAACTCTGTGTCTCGCCCTCTGCGAGAAAGAGAGGTTATCCCCTGCAGCTGAGCTGGCTACTCATACCTGCCTCAGGGGCAACTAGGGTGTAAAAGTGTGTTAAAGTGGAGCCGCCTGCCGTTAGTGCGAAGCTCGCTTGGAGAGGTGTACTCACACATATCAGACGATTCCGCTTTAATACACTTTTACAACCTAGCTTGCCCCTGCGCAGGTGTGTGAGTAACACGCTTAATTGAACACGTTGTAAAGGTAGCGCCTTTAGGGCTACCTGGAGGGGGTAACCTCCCTCTCTTTGGCCCGCTTTACACAAGTATGGCGTCCCCGCTTTTGTGAGATCGCAACACACAATACAGGGTGTAACAGAAAGGTGTAGTCATATTTTATTGGGTTGTTAGGTCGTATAATGTATAACGTCATTCCGAGCAACCTTCTCTATCAAACCGATTTGATCAGAGCAACAATCGGAATAACGTTCCTAACCCCTTAAAATGTGAGTACATCTTTTTTTACACCTGCCGGGAGTCGCGTACAGAATTGCGTGCCAGTGGCTAATAGCGAGGGCGCAAAAAGCCTCTTTTGACTTGTCAACGGGGTGCCGAGACTCGCTGGGGATACAAACGAACCGGATTTTGCGCTCCCGCTGTAGCCACTGCCACGCTATACCTGCGCGACTCGCGGCCCTGTATATCGACGGCGCGTTTGTACGCCCATCTCGAATGTTCCTCAGGTGGTGAGCGTCGGGGCTCGCGGCGTCGGTCCCGGCGCGTCAAAGGTGCGCTGTGCCACGGCGCAGTCTGCCGCGCGCACGCGCACTCCGACACTGAAATCCCGCTCGCTTTCAAGCCTGGTCAAGTAGCCGCCTGACCCAGCGTCAGCGTATGAGAGTTTGAGCTCGCCATCTAGGTAGGTCGGGGGCCTCAGGGGAATGGAGGGAAGGATTCAGGAGTCCCTCCTCCATATAGGTGCCGCCGTCCACGACGACGCGTGACGTAGCTATTTGCATATTTCTTTCATCGGGGCACTCTAAAGACAAAGATGCAAATAGCTACGTCACGCGTCATCGTAGATGGCGGCACCTATAAGCGTTGTCCAAGCATCAGGGTCCTTTCAACGTTTATACAACGTTAACACAACGTTAGCACAGCGTCCGCCGCACGTCTCTTCTCTGCTTTACAGCTTATCTTGTCCACGCAAGATTAGTCGACAGAAGGCGTTCGGCCGGCGCCAAGAACTGAGCGGACTTTGGCTTGACCAGCGCTGACAAGACGCATAAGAGGGCTACTCATACACACGTCTGCCGCAGGGGCAATATAGGGTGTGAATGCGGGTGCGGCAGTAGCCCCTTGCACACGCACACACACAGCAGGCGGTCCAGGAGTGGCATTTTTGAAAACGTGAAAACCAATTCGCATTCGAAAGCGCCCGCCACTTTCATGCACGAATTCATAAAAACGCCATTTTTGAAAATTCATTCCGTGATTTCTACAGCGAGTGGTGGTTCCTTGATTAGTAGTAGACTAGTAGAATAAATGTCCATTTGACTGATGAGTTCTTGAACGCTTAGTGCATAACCTTTTTTCAAAATTGCTGGCCGGTTTTTTTTTTGCGTGAAACAAAGTTTGTTACGGATTTTTAATATAATGGTAACACTGCTTTTCAGTGTTTAAAAAATGCATAAAAAGAGGACCAATAAAAAAAAATCGAACACGATTTACTTTCGAGCGCGAATTCAATCATGCCACCCCAGTTTTACACCCTGCATTGCCCCTGCGGCAGGAGAGTGAGTAGCCCGCTTAACTCTCAGCTAACAAGCGGAGAGTAAACGTCTGCGTTTAGTTTGAGGGATCTCTAATGAGATATTAGTTGGCGAATTTGTGCTGATATCCCTTTCAAACCTATGAGAGTTTGAGCTCTCCGTCTATATTAGATGGCGAAATTGTGACGGTCGATGTAATCCGCTTTCATATTCGGACTCCATGTAGTCATCCTTTAGGGGTGCTTTCGAGGTTAGGACTGCGCCATATCTGTAGAGGTTTCGACACCCTTCATAGTTATTACGAAATAACGATTTCGATTCTTTGGACGTAGCAAACTGATTTGTAGAGCTGTGTCAAACAGTTGATTGATTTTGGGGCCGAATTTTCTTCCTTTTTTTTTAAATTACCTTACCATTGTGCTGCCAGAAAAGCTACGAATTAATTAAATCTCTGTACATCTGAATTAAGTAGTCTTGAAGTAGAAATATTTACAGTTGTATTTTTTGTCATAAAATTAATATTATAAACAGTTTTATCAAAGCGAAAATGTTCTTCACTGTTCTTTTGACTTTATGCTCTCTAGCTCTAATTTCCAACGACATGGCGGCAGTCTGTTCCAACCAGTCTGTTCCAACCAGTCTGTTCCAACCAGTCTGTCAAATTGGTTACAGAATGGCAAGAAATGCATTTTCTAAATTGGGAAGTGTTATACGAATAATTGAAATGAAGCACAAGGATGAATGGTGCCTTTTACCGCATATAGTCGCACGAGTTAAGTTTTGAATACGTTGACTGGCATTTAACTTTTTTATATATTTGACATACTTACATATATTCCATTTTCTAATGCTTGATAGGTAGCACTTATTACTTGCCATCGTTTCAAGTGTTAATACAACTGGCCGGTCAAAGAATATTATTCTTGTTATCCCTGACCAAAGTATTCTGATTTAATTTATTATAATTAGGTAATAATAGACATTCCCTATTACTGATCAGGTTAGCGTAAACGATTGCACGACTTATTTTATAATTATCTATGAAAGTGTATTGTTTAAACTTATTTATGGTCTGACATCACACTATTATATGACTGATCTGATCACATCGCATTTTATGCTATTCTTCATCGAACGAACAAAAAAAGCCAAAATCTCAAGTGTTATTTCCTTAAAATTTAAATATTATAGCCAAACATTTAAGATTTCATGAAGACTGAAACATTTTTGCAGCATCGAATTGTATTTTTATGATATTCTACTGATTTAATCAGCAAAATACCCCTAATCGATCTATATAATCTCACAGACATTATATCAGTATGAAACAATAGTCTCAGTAGTAAGTTCACGGAAGTATGTGTATTCACTTAGTACAAGTTATCTTGTGTCAAGGTGATCGATTCATTGATTATCAACAGTTTTTTCCAGAACGTTGACAGGGTCAATTTTTATCAGGCGAAATATTAGGTAGAAATACTTCAAAACCTAATTTCACATACAAGGTGTCACATCGCTATGCCACATTGAGGGAAAGTATCCTAATATTATAGTATCTTTCTTAACTTAATTTATGATTTTGTTCAGGAAAGTGAAAGTATCTTCACTGATTTTGCCATATTTCTAACTACTGTTTGATTCTATTTTTCCACCTTTGGCAGGTTTCCGAATAACACATGTTATTTAAAAAATATATCAATGCACTACAAATTGTATTTGAAATACAAAAGGAAGTCTTCTTTCGCTAAAATGCTCTGTCTAGAATATTACGCGGTACTTACGCAACATGTGACCTAGCCGTGGCAACATGTGACCTAGCCGTGGCAACATGTGACCTAGCCGTGGGACACTCTGAATATGTCTAGGGTGCTACTTGATTTGAAACGAGTCTCTTATGAAATCTCTTACATATATAACACAAAATTAGAGTAGACCAGGTTATAAAATTGACATAATTTAATAATTTTTACTATCCCTTTTCTATATTAAATTAATAAAAGAAACAGCCACTTTTAGTAAATAGTTATAGATTAGCACTAACTTGAGTTGATGTGCAAATTCGTTTAGATTTTGATAAACTGTCGCTGTTTAAGACTGGTAACAATTTATTTAACCTTTGCAATGCAATTATTTAATTGTTAATTTATATTGGTGTATATTAAAAAGGCATACAGCAGCTCAATATTGTATGTTATTGTATGTTATAAAAAAGATGATTTAGGAACTAGCTAAGTACCGAGGCTCGTGTACATCGTCTATAACGATTACATGGAAATAAACTAAGTTTTGTTTAGCCATAGTTAGATTACATAGTCAAGATATGCACCGTGATTTGTGGACATTTTAGCTGTTAAAGGTACCATCATTCTTAACAACGTTTATTATCGAAGCTCTTAAAAAAACATCTGTGTTTATTCCTACAGTAAAGTTGTTATTGGGAAAGAATAATAAAACAAAACGTCTTTATGGTAATAGTTTTTCAGGATTATGAACCCTTAACAGCCGGCTGGATAGTCACTTAAAAGTCAACCTGTATTGTATTGGCTTGTATTTCTTTGGATGGAATTGTCCGAGGTAATGTGTTCATTTCATAGTATAGGAAATTAACGAATGTTAATAGTTTATAATGCCAAACGTTTTATTAGAACAAAATACATAAAAACTTGTTGTTTATCATCTACGCATATAATTGCGAGTGTCAAACAATATACCTACTATAAAATAACATATATAAAAATAGATTGTACCTTATTTGTATACAACAATGTCCTAGTTTTTTAATTACTTGATAACATTTTGGACATAAAATTACGAATAAGTTCGTTGTGTACAATAAGCAAGTTAACTTTAATATTAGATAGACATACACAATTTGTTTTGTATAAGACTGTTTATGTTATTATTGTATAGTTTATAGCTATTTAGCGTTGTATTAATTAGTTTGTATTCTGAGGTCACGATAAAAGAAATATATCTGCTCACTAAAAGTCATTTAACGACCCAGAATACTCAGTTAAATCATTCCACCGATTTCAAGTATTAAATTTACTCACAACCAGTTGGAGCCTAGATTAACTTATTTTAATACCTATACATATTAATGGATCTCAGAGCTTTATCACAGGTAAACTAAAAAATGTATCGAGCAACTTTTATAATACAAATTCTAAATACGTTTGTTATCTAATTATTTTAGTCTTTTACTATTATTAGGTTAAAAGCTGAATTGATTGTTAACGTTTAATCCCATTAAAACATAATTATCGATGTATTCGCTTAATTCGGTTTATTATTGTCACATTATTTGCACGTTTTCAACACAAATTATAAAGAATTCACGATAATAAAAAATAATGAAACTAATTAACGTATTTCAGTTAAGAACAACCAAACGTTAACTTTGACGCATAACGTAAGAAAGTTAAACGTTTACAGATAGTCCAGTTTTAGTTTCAACTCCTTTGACGTAAACCTTTTCAATGTTCCTATCATCACCCAGATAAACGAATCTCTGCAGCAAGCTCTCTGCCCTCTCTGCGTCGCCCGCGCCTACAGAGTATTTGTACTGATCTATGGCACCTCCCTCCACATACACATTGACCAGTAAAGCATCAAACTCTTTGCCGACTTCGAAACTGCCGATCTTGCTGTCGAGATTCAGAGCTGAAATTAAAATGTTGCACGATTAGAATCACAGGGTCCACCTTTTGTTTTTCCAATAGATGAACATCGGAGGTAAGGTTTTTTTCTCGACATAAACAATCAGCCTGAACGCATGGGAAGTAGGGAATGTAGAATGTATGGGATGAAAACGCAGATCAGATTTTGCAAGGCAGTTCAAACTCGCGCGCCACAAAAGACGCCGCCTGCCCTGCCTTGCAATATCTGCGTTGCGTTGGTTGCGTTGATGTTCCAGGGGTTCCTTTATGTAGAGTAGGATAGCGGGGGGGGGGGGGGGGGGAGAGTTTGATCCGTGAAGTTAGGTAGGTACTTTAGAGGAGCCGTCTATTATGACTAGAGCTTTCCAATGATCTTTTCGCACGCGGCGACTGGCGGAAATAACGTTTGATGACAGGTTCGTTGTATTAAGTTGCGTAGGACTAGCGCCTCCTGTAAATTTCACCCAAGTGCCAAAAGATCGTTAGAAAAATGTAGTGAGTAATTTAGTAGCCAGCACAAAAGAAAAACAAACCTTTAGCGCCACCCAGAGTGGCAAGGTAGAGTGCTTCCTTCCACGAGATGGCAGCACCGGGCTGGTTCGTCAGCTGAAGGTGCGTTGAGACGTCCATCGCTCGTCGCATAGCGTCCAGTATAGAAGCGCTGTCCCCGCCCGATACATCTGGCAAAGTTGATTTTATTGATTTATTCAGATCTATACAATACAGCATTACAGATAACTTAAATATTTCCAGGTTGATTCTAGTTGTAGACCTACTCCTACTACGTATAACACAGGAGTTAAGGTTAACAAGATGACATGATATTGACGAGTAGACCCGTCTGAAGCAAATCAAGGACGGAGAATTGATACGTCTGGCCGGTGATATTACTGCGCAGAAGGCACTCAAAGAAAGTATGGCGGAAGTCGGAATGGCACTGGATGATTTGGAAGCCAAGCAGTTATCTCGGAATGAATTTATATGGGTAAGATCCATCTCATTGTAGGTAGTTAATTTATATTTTGACAGTAGTTAAAGACATATATTACACAGTAGTTAATTTCTTTTTGACAGGAGGTAAATACTTTTTGTCAGTAGTTCTTTGCTTTTTGACAGTGCTTGAAAATAAATAATTAAATTAAAATTAAATTAATATTTAGGGGGGGGGGCTCCCATACAACGATGTTTTTTTTTTGCGGTTTTTCATAGATAATGGTACGGAACCCTTCGTGCGCGAGTCCGACTCGCATTTGGCCGGTTTTTAGGGTTCCGTACCCGAAGGGTGCCAAACGGGACCCTATTACTGAGACTTCGCTGTCCGTCTGTCCGTCCGTCCGTCCGTCCGTCCGTCCGTCCGTCCGTCCGTCCGTCCGTCTGTCACCGGGTCCGCCTGCACGAACCGTAATAGCTAGAAAGCTGAAATTTTCACAGAATGTGTATATCTGTTGCCGCACCAACAACAAATACTGAAATACGAGAGATATTACAAATTGAAAGTGGTCTCGGTACAAGATACGTCTTCACGACACGCTTGAAAAGTTTATACCAAGGCCATTTTGTTTTGGTAGGTAAGCCTTCTTTTAATGAAACTAAATTTAAATGATATGGCAATGTCGTCCCCGGACTTCTACAAAGACTTTAAATATTAATTGATGAATTACGACGTCTCTATTTATTATGTAGAACTTTTAGAAAATAATTATAAAATTAATAGTTTTTAATTACTTTTGTTGTCATACAAATCTCAGAGCACAGAAATTAATTTTTTCCTTTTGGCCACTTCAAGTTTGGCTGCCAGTGATGTTTTAATTAAATACTCTTTGGTGCGTGGAAATGATGTTTTGCAGTCTGCATGACATTGACATAATGAGTGAGTGAACCTCATTGTACGGAAATTGTAGATGGGTGTCTCACGTTTTCCAGTAGGAGTAGGTTGTAGACAGTGCTGCTTACGGCGGCGTTTAGTAGGTACTAAAGGCCCTAAAAGCGCGGCAAGCTTTGAATCAATTCAAATGTTATTTTTCAACTAGCTACAAAGTTATTCTGACATAAGATGATAATTTGAACAAAACTTTTTGGGTATTTCATGAAAAATACAGTTACAGATCACACATATACAGGGTGGAACAAACGAATGGGCCCTGGAGGGAAAGTACCTTAAAATCTCAAGATATCCGTCCGTCCGTCTGTCTGTCACCAGGCCGTATCTCATGAACCGTGGTAGCTAGACAGTTGATATTTTCACAGATGACGTATTTCTGTTCCCGCTATAACAACAAATACTAAAAACAAAATAAATTTAATATAAAGGGGGCTCCCATACAATTAACGTGTTTTTTTGCGGTTTTTTTAACCGACTTCCCAAAGGAGGAGGTTTACAATTCGTCCGGATGTTTGTTTTTTTTTTATTTTTTTTTTTTTTGTATGTGCCTCGATAGCGCCTAAACGGATGGACCGATTTGGAAAATTAGACCGATTAGACCTATAGTGATTTTTGTGTTTTTCATAATAACTCGTGCAAATGCACATGGTAAGCATAATATTGTGATGCGGAACTGCTGAAGAAGACCACATATGGCCACCAGATCTGCTCAATACTAGGTACAAATACAATGCGTGGCTGACGGGCAGGCAACGCATAGCCTAAACCGATGGACCTAGAGCCATGAAACTTTGTACAGGGGTTCCTTAGTAGCGTGGGGTAGCACTGATATGGGATTTGACAAAATTAATTCCCCTGGGGGGGGGGATAAGGGGTTACAGTTTGTATTAAACTCAATCTAATCAAATAGGGTTTGTGGAAGTCGGTTTTTTCTAAAGTTTACTTTTTGTTCCAATTATATAGATAATGGTACGGAACCCTTCGTGCGCGAGTCTGACTCGCACTTGGCCGGTTTTATTTTTCTTTATCCCCAGCCGGGACCCGAAACCAGGACCTCTCTCGCATGGTAGGTAGAGCCACAACTACTGCGCCTTAGAGGTCGTCATTAGTAAGGAGATAAACAGATCTATTCGCAATTGGGTGGAAAACTGACATTTCTCACACTAGGTGGCGCATTCGCGCTTAGTGTGACACGGGAACTGTCAAATTGTATGTAGTATTTTATAAACAAAGTTTTGAAACTTTCCAACCTGAATGCAGTGCTTTTAAATGTAAAATATACATATATTACTATTATAAACCGCTAGCGAAGCATAACGTTGAATTCTTTGCATGTTTACCTTACTAGCAGATGAGCTTTTTTCCAGCTACTGTCGCATTTCTCTTTCGAATCTCAGTTTGAAGCTCACGCACGGTCATCAGAGAGTACATTTTATGGTTCTTTATCGCAATAAATCGAAACCCTGTACTTGACACTGACGTTAACAAGGTACAGTCGCCATCTGGGTTTTAGCTTTCAGTTTTCCTCTTAATTCGCATATTCAAGAATCTAGAATCTAGATCTTCTTTCGGGCCTGAAATTGGCCTCCAGGCCTCCAGGGAAGTGTTATCCTTCCTGTAGTACTTACCTGTTCCCAATCCCGTATCGATTCCGTGGTCGAGGATCCTCCTCAGCGGGCACAGGCCCGATTTGAGCCGCGTGTTGGAGGCCGGGCAGTGCGCGACGGACACGCCTCGCGCGGCGAACGTTGACATCTCCTCGTCGCTCAGGTAGATCGCGTGCGCCATGATGCACTGTGGTGAGGGATTTAGTTTGGGTTTACGCGTAATCAGTTACGTCATGGACAAGACATGAGATAGACACAGAATAGAACGAGAAAGCATTCATGCATGTATTGTTTTTTAGGGTTCCGTACCCGAAGGGTGCCAAACGGGACCCTATACCTAAGGCTCCGCTGTCCATCTGTCCGTCCGTCTGTCCGTCATCGGGTCCTACAGCACGAACCGTAATAGCTAGAGAGTAGAAATGTTTTACAGAATGTGTATTTCTATTGCCGCTACAACAACAAATGCTGAAATACACGAATAAAGGGTGTTTAGAATTAAATAGGTATTAAGTCGATTTCAATACAATAGCGCCTGACATTTTTTAATAGCAAGAGACGACTGACGACGAGATTGAAGGTATTGCCGTTTTAGGCGCAGACGACGAAGGTGTGGAAGCGTTCGTGTGCGAGTCCGAGTCTCGGTCTGTCCCATGTCTTTGTCTCTAATTCTTGTCCATGATGTTGTCTGCCTTGTCGGTCTCGTGTGTCTGCTTTGTCGGTCTCGTGTCTCTGTCTTGTCGGTCTCGTGTGTCTGCCTTGTCGGTCTCGTGTCTCTGCCTTGTCGGTCTCGTGTCTGCCTTGTCGGTCTCGTGTCTCTGCCTTGTCGGTCTCGTGTCTGCCTTGTCGGTCTCGTGTCTCTGCCTTGTCGGTCTCGTGTCTCTGCCTTGTCGGTCTCGTGTCTCTGCCTTGTCGGTCTCATGTCTCTGCCTTGTTTGTCCAGTACCTACCTAGGAAATCGCGCCTTAAATCTAGCCCTTTATTTTCTCGATACCGACGACCGACGCTCGAAAGATAAGGAATATTGATTTACTGGCTAAACATTTGTTTTTATGACCCTCGAAAAGGCAGCATGCTTCCTTGTTTTGGTTGGTTGTTTGTTGTTAAATTCTACTAACCTTGCTATTCAACATCCTGGTTTTGTCGTAGACTTCCGTGTAACTCTTAGATTCGGGGTAGTTTTTCAGGACCAGTTCAATTTCTCCGCAATTTTCCGATATGTGGCTCTGTGAATGATAGGTTCATACTTATTTACTTTCAATACTTTCAAAGTAGTCATGCTGTAACTTTATATCGGTCGGTTAATAAGTATCAGCAGGACGGGCAGCACTTTAAACGAATGCATACTGCCGTTAGTCTGAGAACTAATGGCCGTATGCATGAGTGGATTGTTAAAAGCTTTATTGGTAATCACGATTATATGAAAAGATTGGTCACCTACCTGAATATTGCAGTCATACTTTTCAGCTAATGCTGATAACTTGGACATTAGCTCGTTGTCACAGCTTAGGGCGAACCTTGGAGTGATGACAGGCTTCACCAGATCATTCTGTAAATTAAAATAAGATTCGGGAAAAGGCGTGAAAAAAAAAACATGTTAGTTGTATGGGAGCCCCCCTTATTATTAATTTTATTTTGTTTTTTAGTATTTGTTGTTATAGCAGCAACAAAAATACATCATCTGTGAAAATTTCAACTGTCTAGCTTCCACGGTTCATGAGATACAGTCTGGTGACAGACAGACAGACGGACAGCGAAGTCTCAGTAATAGGGTCCCGTTTGACACCCTTAGGGTACCCTAAAAAAGATTCATGTCACCATAGCTGCGGCGTTGGGCTACCCCCCTGGCGCGCAAAGTGGGAGAGTTTTAATGCGGTTTTATGTAAATAGTAGTAGACTTCTATGGATCTTCGCCATGTTTTATTAAAATCGGTACAGAGTGGTTAGAAAGTTTATTAAGACAGGTCGAGTGCGAGTAGGACTCGCCAACAAAGGGTTCCGATCACACTTGGAGAGTAACTGGTATATTAGGTTTCCACATAAAACACTAAAGTATGATGTCATCCATGTAAACCAAATTACATATTTTTGCAGAAAGAGATAACATTGCAGTTTTCAGAATTTTTCCTTTACTCCTTTAAGGGTTCCTTTTTAAGGTTCCGTACCCGAGTCCGACTCGCACTTGGCCGGTTTTTCCTTTTAATATGCCCTAGGCAAAAACAGCCTTTAGCAAAACACAAATTGCTCGCAATGATGAGTATATTGCTGTACGTTTTTTCACTAGCTTGCTTATCACGAGTGTCAGCGTGACTTCGCTTTCACATAAACGTAATTTTATTAATTTTAATCGATAGAAAAGTCTCCTGAAGTTGCGAGATGTTTTATTTTACATATATTCCTCAGTTAGACTTGTTTAGCTTGGCTTGTCTTAAACTTTTTAATTTTTTATTTAATTTCGTCTAAAAATAAGTTAAAGATGAAATTCTAAGTTCTGATTGGCTAGGGCCCGCCCTTACGCTTCGCTCCCACAAGCAGTCTCTATACGACGACCAAATACAAGGAGAACAAAAGACGTGCGAGCGAAGAGGTTAACTGGTTCGCCGACACATCTTATATAACAACAGTTCGCTGTTCGGTCGTTCGAGCGGTGGGCTTCTGCGAGTGAGGGGGTTGAAGTTATTTATTTACTTATATTTATGTTTGTTGCTAAGGTACTCACCTTCAAATCCAAAACCTTCGCGACAAAAGTCTCAGTTTCCTCAATCTCTGTCTCCGTATCGTTGAAGTACCCGATATCGTTTGGCACGTTCATGCTAACTTTTCCTACTAGCGCCCTCTGGCCGTAGTTTTGTATACTGTTCACTAACTGCATAGTACCGTCCAGGCTTAGGGAGCCGAAATAGCATGCTGTTGTTGTCCCGTTCTTTAGTAGTCTTTGCTGTAATTTATACAGGCTGCAATCAGCTGACCATATTTTGGGGAATGATAGTACCCATCATTTTGAACAACTTTTCCCAAGAAACATATAGTCCCAAATGAAAAAAATATATTCGTCCCCCAGTACATTGCCCCGATAAGCTGATTTCAAGTTACTATGGAAGACCCAAAAAATTTTTCGTTTGCGACCATATGTTCCTTGGGGAAAGTTCTTCATAATGATGGTACTATCATTCGCCAAAATATGGTCAGCTAATTAAATTTCACCCTGTAGTTTTAGTTAGCTGGATAAAAAGTGCGATTCTTCAGGTGACAAACTAAAGGACTTATTAACTTTGAATCAGACAGCTCTTGGGGTAGCCATTGGTTCCATTTGCAATCAAACTACACTGGAAAGCAAATAAACCGGGCCATCCGCTACCTCGGGACTCCAGTTCGATTTTCTCAAAAAGTAACATACATAATTGAAACAAAAAGTAAACTTTAGAAAAAACCGACTTCCACAAACCCTATTTGATTAGATTGAGTTTAATACAAACTGTAACCCCTTACCCCCCCCCCCCCCTTGGGGAATTAATTTTGTCAAATCACATCACAGTGCTACCCCACGCTACTAAGGAACCTCTGTACTTACAAAGTTTCATGGCTCTAGGTCCACCGGTTTAGGCTATGCGTTGCCTGCCCGCCAGCCACGCATTGTATTTGTACCTAGTATTGAGCAGATCTGGTGGCCATATGTGGTCTTCATGAGCAGTTCCGCATCACAATATTATGCTTACCATGTGCATTTGCACGAGTTATTATGAAAAACATAAAAATCACTATAGGTCTGCCTATAATATTTGAAGAGTTCCCTCGATTTCTCCAGGATCCCATCATCAGATCCTGACCTGGTGTCAATGGGACCAATGGGAAGGTAAACCCTTTCAAACAAAAAAATAATTTTCCAAATCGGTCCATCCGTCTAGGCGCTATCGGGGAACATACATAAAAAAAAAAAAAAAAAAAAAACAAATATCCGGACGAATTGTAAACCTCCTCCTTTGGGAAGTCGGTTAAAAATGGAAAGTTATACCTGCAGAAAGTGCATTTCATGCTGATTAAAATGACTTTAAATTTATTCTAAAGTGCTGTCAACTCACATTTGTAATCAACGCACACAGTGCTAATGATTTGCTCAAAGTATTTTTGTTAGAGTTCGCGATTAACATTCATTTTGTCTGCAATGAGGAAGTCGGGTATATCTTATCATTTCTTTAGTTTTTTTTTGCATCGTTTGCTCAGACGCGTGTATTTTTGCTAGGCACCTGAGCCGGTCGACATTGTTAGTCATATATTCACGTAGTATTTAGATTTATCGATAAGACATCGACCGTCGCAGATAAAGTATTTCTATATTAATCACGTAGTTTTGTAGTAAGTTGTATACTGGTAAATCGACCTACATACGTTGGGAGATGCTAGCATGAATCCAATCAAAACGAACCATTGTTACTATGAAACACCCTACCCAAAAAGTTACTGTTTTCGACACGTTTTCGAGTTAGGGGACTTTACGACTTACGAAAACAGTCGGTCGCTTCTGAACACTAAGTTCCAGTGGCCCTTTCCTTGGTGGTTCTGTCCAGTTTTTTGCTGGTATTAGGTAGATGAAGAGTTAATTATAATAATAATTTCATAATTTCTTTATTGCACGGAAAACAATGTGATACATAGTCTTAAAACAAAGGTAAATAGCCAAAGGCGAGCTTATCTCTAAAAAGAGATTTCTTCCAGCAAACCTAGGCGAGATAGGACAGATTGTTCTGAGAGAATAGTCCTAGTGCACAATAAATAAAATGAAGATAAATGAATGAATCTACATATATCTACTATAATATATCTACACAATAAAAATGCTACATAGACCTAAATATGAATACATATATAAAATAAAATAAAAATATATATAATTGAGTAGAATACATAAACATACATATACATCTACTTATATAATCAAGATACCTACTTATTTAAAAACAGAAACAGAACCAACTACAACAAAAAAACGCAAAATTACCATGCAGTAACTCTGTATAAGCAGGCGCGGTCGCAGCTCAAGATGGGGGGAGGGTATCTTCATAGCAAAAAATTACATTTGACAAACATATTAATTTCTAAATATGTTTCTATTCTATCTAAATATGTTTCTATCCCGATACGGTATTCTATTGAGTACCCCAAAAATAATACTTACCCCGAAAATTTCACATGGCTAGCAAAACTAGTAAAGATTTCTACGGAGGAACCCATGGGCAGCGGAAATTTCACATAACTAGTAAGCCGAATAACGAGTTACTCAGAGGTAGTCAGAGTTCACCTCTGGTCTGTTAGTCTTGAGATATGTCCAGCCCATTTCCACTTCAACTTTAGAGCATGCTCTAGAGCGTCTGTTACCTTCCAGAGGTGGACCTTCGAGATAACAAAGTGGAGTGGACCGCCAGGAACACGGAGAGTAGTGAGACCATACAAAAGATGGGAAGATGAAATAAAAGAAACAGCAGGACAACAGTGGATGCACATCCAAGACCGGGAAAAGTGGTTTTCTCTGGAGGAGACCTACACCCTAAAAGGGGTTCTCGTAAATAAATAAATAAATAAATAAATAATAATATAATTTAAATTAATGCATGAATTTATAGATTTTAAAAATAATAATGTTTATTTAAAAATTTGAACCATTGTATTAGCGTATTATTACGAGAAATAAATGGCTTTTTTTTTTTTTTAGTCAGAGTTACTCAGAGGAACGCATGTGCGGCGTTAGCTGCCCCGAAAATTTTACTGGGATAGCAAGTCAAGCAACAACTATCCTATAGAAGACGTCATGGGCCGCCCTAAAAATTTCACACGGCTAGCAAGCCGAGCAACGAGCACATTAGGGGAAGGCATGGACGGCAAAAAGTCTGCGTGACGAACGCCAAGTGGTTAAAGTTCAAATACCGTCTTCTATCGTCAGAAGGAGACTTACTGAACGAGACCTGTGCCCCTAGACAAAGTTAATATCGCTACAAAAACGAAACAAAACGAAAACTCAAAATGTATGCGATTTGACATTAGATCGCGAACTCTAACAAAAAAAGAGAAAATCATTAGCACTATGTTTGTTCGTTGATTACAATGTCAGTTGACAGCACTTTGGAATAAATATATGAGTGGTCATTTTAATCAGCATAAAATGCACTTTCTGCAAGTATAACTTTCATAGTTGTAAGTTGTATACTTTTTGAGAAAATCGAACTAGAGTCCCAGGTAGAGTAGCGGGTGGCCCAGTTTATTTGCTGTCCAGTGTATTTTAGTTTTAGGTAAATGAGCCGTGTCATCTTGAGCATTTGAAAGACGCAGAAAATTGTTAATGTCTGTCTGTCTGTTATACACATTTAATATACATCTTAAGGCAGCAATAGATAAAATGAGGATTGAATAGCAAATGTAGTATAAATATGTTAATTTATTCACACTATCACAACTCACCACAACTTGACTATAAACTTTAGCTGCAAATTCCTTGTTGCTGTACTGTTTTTCCAAAGGAAATGTGTATTTGTCCAGCCACTCAAGAAGAGGCCGGTCCAAACCCAGGCCTATATTTGGGAACTGCGGAGCATGGATGTGACAATCGATGAAACCGGGAATTAGGAACTGGTTCTCATTCAATTCTATTATTTTGTACTTGTCCAAAGCCTCCTGGGTGAATGATGTGGCATAAGAAGCCTTAGTCCCCATTTTTGTGATCTAAAAAAATCAAAATAAGTTTTTAAACACTTTTTCTATTCCTAGTGATTTTGAATTTTATTTTAATGCTTAGCTAGTGGATAGTTCTCAGATTGGTGGTAAACTTTTATAAGTACATAAAGCAGGGCAGTATTAGTAGTTACTATGTAGAAGTTCATGTACTGATTATTTTATTGACCTGACCTAGAAAAAGTTGCATGGGATGCTATAAATAAGAAGCACTGTATGTATTTTGCTAAAGTAATATTGTTTAAAAAATATACCTTGCCATCTTCCACAGCCACAAACCCGTTCAATATATTGAGATTCTTCAAGGAATTTGAGGATGCAATTAGACCAAGAAATATACTTTTTTGTGAAGACATTTCAAGTTAAACTCTTAAAATAAAATACTGATCAACCAACACTCAATTGTGACTTAATATGTCTGAGATATTTACGATACTGGCGATAGATCCAGTTAGAAACAGTATTTAAGAGTACGATAACAAAATGTTAGCTTTTGATACGTTATCTACACCTACACAACTTGTTCACTGACTTCACTCACTACACTACTGACGTTTGACAGAAGTTGTGATAAGCAGCGTTTGGTTTCTGCATCTAAGAAAACTTTCTTATCTACATACATAGTTAATACTTAGTTCTGGAAGGAACTTGCCATGGTATACTCTGTCTGTAGTGTGGTCTATTGTTATTATTATTCTGTAGTGAATACATAATGTATTTTTCAGTTCAAGACAAAAATGCTTGACAAACATCTTGTCTTTCTTAAACTCACTAAAGGATTTACTTGGTTAGATCTCTTATATTAAACACACAAATAATACATAGATATTCCTCGTTATTTTCTATATACTGTGTCAACCACTTAAACGTACGTACGTACCCACCTTCATCCTATAGAAATAGAAGGAGCATCATCGCCACCGCGTTTCGTTCCTTCCTATCGTGTGCCGGTAATTCTATACATCAGTTGATGCCAAGAACTTCTGGCCATCTCCGCGCCTTCTCTCCACTCGAGGAAGCGCCCTACCATTGCACTCTGTACCCAGTCAGTAGAGTTGTTATTCGCTGCCTTGACCAAAGACTCCTCCAGCCGGTTCTTGGATTTTCTGGACTCATCGAGCGCCTGTTAGTTTTGAACGAGCTATAATGTCGTGATGGTATTAGTAGCATACAATATTTTGGAGCATCATTGTGAATCTATTGTATTTGTTCTTTAAAACTTTGCCTTTGCCTTTGTTGGGAGTT
Organism: Argyresthia albistria; assembly: GCA_963457715.1. Lineage (NCBI taxonomy): Eukaryota > Metazoa > Arthropoda > Insecta > Lepidoptera > Argyresthiidae > Argyresthia > Argyresthia albistria. Next base: position 6,642,744 of record OY735270.1, on the reverse strand, counting down.
TAAGAATGCTAATCTGGATAAACAAGTCCCAAGTCTTACAATGTAATACTTAACAAAGAATTAAGATTCTAACGAATAAAATATAGGGCACCAGCTACCTACCTGAGCAAGTCCCGCATTGGCTAACGCCTGTCGTCCCGACATCCTGTAAGAGTTCGCTCTCAGGAACAGCCAACGAGGGTACACGGTGCGGCATACACGGGCGTCCTTCTCGAGTCGGCTGAGCTCACGGTCCGCCAGGGAACGCAACTCCATCATGTCTACCACCTGAAACGTTCCATGAATTACTTCACCAACTGATCGAGCAGCGATGGATTTGGTAAATTGTGTCTACTGCTCTGGCGCAATCCCCGCCCCGCCCCGGACAGACAAGACGGACACGGCACGGAAAAGACACGAGACAGAGAAGAACGAGAAAGCATGCATGATGTCTTGTTTCGTAGAGTTTGGCCAGCGAGTCCTGTCATATTCTCAAAAGCACGGCAAATTTAAAAAATCTAAATGTGGCCACATTGACTATACTCCAAATTAACGGAGTTGATACTTTTAAGTTTTTTTTTATTATTTAATTTTCGATAAGTACCTATTTTCTCTCATGACTTGGTTGATTGGTGGAAAAAGAGAATATTATATTAGTAAAAACGTGCCTTCGTAAATTCGGGATGGGTTAAGCAGGTACCCATTAAATATATTTTTACCATGCCTATAGTTTCCCACTGCTGGGCAAAAGCCTTCATTTCGAGTATAAGCTAAACATACTCAATTAATAAACTAATTATTATTCTGTTTTATAATCACAATCAGACTCAAATAATTTAAAACCCATATTTAAGCCACCTGGAAACAATTATGAGTAATTGCAATCAACCACATTTAAATAGATGTATAATCAAAAGAACAGAATAGTAGCTGAAATTAAAGAAAAATAATAAATGGTCAAGTAAAGTAACAAAATGTTGTAAGCCAATTATAAACAAAGCAAAAATTCGTTTGACAAGTAAATAATGTTGCCAGCTTCAAAGTTTGAAAAACTACCAAATGACAGCACTCGCTGGCCAGACTCTACTCGTTTTCTTACATGTCTTCTATCTCTGTCTCGCGTCTTCTCCATGTCGTGTCTCTGTCTTGTCTGTCCAGTGGTTATATGTGTGTGACCACTTATTTTTACAATGTATTATCAGATGAGCTCCTCTATTTAACATGCTCACCTTCCGTAAGTCGTCAACTTTGCGAGCTAGACACTCCAGCATGCCCTCAGCGAGCCGTAAGCCACTGAGCAGTGTCGACAATGACCCGTCATCACCAGCCTGGTTCACCCAGTTCAGCGCCTCAGTCTCATACTTCTTCGCTCGCCGCTCATTGTTACACCTTAGCCAGTAAGTCCACAACCCCGCCACCAGCCGCCGCATTCCAAGCCCACTTTCAGAGTCTGACCCCAAAGCAACCTCTGCGAAACGATTGATGTCATGTGGCGTCTCCAACTGGAAACCAGCGTCCAGTATCATATCCATGCACAGAGCGTAGTACCAGATCTCGCAATCCAATCCGACGCGCCTCTGACCCATTCGCAAGGTTTCCTGAAGCAGATCCATCGCTTCGGCAAGTCTTCGCCGTGCCAGCAATAGGTAGAACAGATCTGGGACGATTTCTAGAGACACCATATCCGCTTGGAGGAATTTGCTTATAACGATGGATCGGAATCCTGCGCGAATCGCAATAGCAAGTTTTGCTCTTGCAATTCGTGCTCGGAATATCGACGTGAACAGTTTTCCTAGGGCGTATAGTTCATTACCTTTGACGGGGTTGGACAATCGCCTCAGCGCGTTATTGGCCATACGTTCTACGTCTGCTGTAAACTCAGGAGTCCCCCGGTCTAGCTCCACTTGTAATGCGTTACTAAGTGCTTCACACAAGTCGACGAACTCACATTCGTTTTTATTTACTAGCTCAATTGCCCGCAGAATAGAGTTTCTAGCTGTATAGTCATCCCCGAGCGCAGAATATACCATTGTTGTAACATTGAGACACAGCACAGAATCCGAGTTCAGTATGGTTTTATTGATTCGATACTGTCGCCTTTTCATTTGCGCCGAGGTAAAGATAGTTCTGACTCTGAATAAATCAGTCACTTTACGAAGATTAATTTTGTATGCTTTAATCGCACGATCTATGTCCAATTTCGCAAGTGATAATTCTTCGTCCATCAAATAAGCAGCAGCCCTTAGTGTGTAAATTCTTCCGAGGAAACGTCTTTTATCGAATGACGTCAATACATCTTTTAGTCTCGAATCTAAACAGTAATTCTCAGCCTCATCCAGCTTGGGTATACAGACACAAAAATCTCTATCAGTCATGTTCAAATGACAGTACTTTATAAGAAACTCAACAGTTTTAATCTTCAACTCTGCTTGGGTGGCATGGTAAATTAGTTGTTCGTATATGGTCACAGATAACTCTCGGCAAGTGCATTTGCTAAAGTTTATCTGTGATACCCCCTTTTCCAGAATAACGCGATAGGGTTGGCGATGTTTCTCTGATTGTTCGATGTTTGTGAGATTGCCGTCATCACTGTCGTATGCGCCAAGGGCTTGCCAGTCGCTCGAATCCGCCGCCTCTGTAACCGCCCGAAGCATTTCAAATATGCTACTTCGTTCCTCCTTCGATATTATATTTGTGCTGCTTTGTCCCAACTTTTTCTTATAAATAATACTTTGCATTGTAACTCGATTAGATTTTCGAGACTTTTCAACTGTTTTGGATTTTAGAATTGAACTTACAATTCGTGTGGAAGACAAAGGCCTGCATTGTGAGTTTTCTACTGATATGATGTCAGTATTCGACCTTTGCATTGATTCTAACTGTGTAACACTTGATCGTCCAGAAATACTATTTTCGTTTATTTCTGTTTCGGCGGAATGTAAGCTGTTGCTTTCAGCGTTGCTGTCTGAGATTGAGAGGTCTTCGAAGTAATCATGTGAAATGTCAGGTGGATCATCATCATCGACTATAAAGGACTGAACAACCATGATTGTGCCTCCACAAGCAGGGCATTTCTGTTGATTGTTTTCCAAATAGTTGACTATACGAGAATGGAATTCTTTCTTTTGATTTATAGGCAGCAATTCGTAGCAAGTTTTCCTGGAGTTCTGGCTTTTAAACTTCATCATTTGACAAAATGCGTATTTTGGTAAATTCTCATTCTCATCTGGATCATGTATAAAGTTGCAATCGCATGATAAAGTCTGCTCTGAGCCTATGGAAGGGGTTCGGCTATTCCATTTTCGCCTTACGTTAGCGCATTGCAATAAACGCATTGCAAACAATCTCTTCACGGCCTTTGCAGTCTTTATCTGATTGTTCTCGTACATGATGTTTTCTAAAAGTGCTCTTGAGAGCACATTGCCTATGACCGATGCAATTTTTAAGAGCAGTTGTTGGTATGGAGTTAGAGAATCTATTTGTATCATAATAATAGCATCCAGGTTCTGCACGTTTATGTTGGTTTTCAATTCAGCCTTATTGGTGACAATACAAATGCTGATGTCGTTTTCTGGGTCGTTCTGTATGAGCTGGTCGAGTGTGTCTTGATCCTTGACGTTGAGAGCTTGAGGGTTTAGCAGAGCTTGATCAGGGAACTGCATATCTTCGCTTTTCCATTTCTCCAGGTCGCCGTCTTCCACTTTAATTAGTTCGATGGCACCGCTTGAAAATAGGTGAACGATGAAGCTCTCAACGAGACCGGGCATGCCTTTGCATTTAGACTTTAAAGCATTACACAGATCATTGGGAACCGCATCCACATCCAGGATCTGACAAGCGAGCGGTGCCATCAGAGTGGAAGCCAAAGGACCCAGAACAATCTTGCGAATACTGCCATTGATAAACACAGTGTACAACCAACTGTGAATAGAACTGAATTTGCCACGGGTTACAGTGCACACGATGAATATTTTCATGGATTCCATCATCACTAGAATATACTCCCACGATGATGGGTCTAGATTTTGAAGGTCATCAAGAAATATTACGTGTACATCTTCAATAGCCATTATTAATTTTCGAAACATAATTTTAGCCTTCAATGTGCGCTGGTCATCGTCTAAATAATGTATACCTTCTTGATATGCGAAGCGAACCTTCACTATGTTATTCAGATAACAAAGGTCTTCATAATAAACTTTGAGCAATGCCACAATCCTTTCCTCTTTTTCAAACCCTTCCGAGAGATCTGATATACCGATAATTCTGTTGATGATCTGGCTGAGCGCCAAATATTGTGTCGCAGAATGTATAGAAGTAAGAGTGAGACAACAGACATGATACCCAGTGTTGCCAGCTTCGCGAGCCATCCATTCCAGAAGTCTGCTCTTTCCAATTCGAGACTCTCCTACTAAAAGTAAGCCGTCAAAATCTCTGTACGATTTGTGTGAATCATTCAACCAATTTCCAAAATAATCCACTTCATCGGATCTGTTCAAAAGAGGCGCTATCATAGGGATATTATATAATTCCTTGGTTCTGATGTCTTCTGTGTACTCGTATATTTTTCCAGGGCTAAGAATGCCTTTCAGTTCTGTTTTTGGCTGTAAGGTGAAGCCGTTTTTGGACATTTTGCTCTTGACGAATGTGGCTTCATCGCACGTGATTCTGTTTCGAAAGCCACACATGAGCCTGGCTGCCTTGTTCACGATGGCGCCGATGACTGTAAACTCCCGTCGCAGAGGGTGTCCTACTACACCGCAGTACACTTGGCCCGTCGTCACTCCTATAGACACCTCTAAAACTCCATCTAGGGCAGACACTGACTTCTTGATGCTGTAAGCACATTTCAGGGCAGCTTGAGCTTCCGACTCGTGCTTGAACCCTCGCAAACCAAACACGACTAAGGTCATGACGTCTTTATCGAATAGAATGATCTTGTTAACGCACCCCATGGATTTATACACAATGTCGCAGGTTATCTGGTAAGAATTGTTTACTATAGTTACCAGCTGTAGGAATGGACATTCTCTTGGCTTTAGGGTTACGAAAAGTATTGAAACTTGTCTCATTTCCGTCAAGTACTCAAGAGGTTGGTGTGCGTCGATCTGCGTGAGTACCGGCCGTATCATGAACTTTCGTATTTCAGAGCCAATATTTCTTTCTTCAGCCTGTAATATAGTTGTTCTCAGAGCTAGAATATCATTCTTTCTGTTTGTATCAGCTGGGCACAAGTTTATTGAGGAATCCCAGAACTCCACGGGAAGGTTTTCGATGGCACTGGATGCGTATTTTGCCTTGTGTTTCATCATACTTCCGAGCCCTTGAAAAGGCTTGCTGACATTTTTTTCACGAGGATCGTAAAGTATTGCTTTTATAGTCACATGGCCGTTGTTTTCATCGATGTCATGATCATAGTTTCTGGAGTAGCAGTGGGCCCAGGCTGTGGGCGTCAGTTTGATCTCGCCCGACTTACATAGGCTTTCAGCTACTTTGGCTTCGAGGACTGGGAGCCCGAAAATTATGTAGTTCATATCGATGCCTGTGCCTATTGGTGCGAAAATTAGGTTTCCGGCTGAGATGGCAAGTTTGACTTTGAGGTTTACTTTGACATCGGTTTCGTATGATCCATAGGAGTGTTGTATCACGAGAGCGCAGGCTATAACAGCGTGGATGGTGTGGCAGAGGAAGGTTCTCTTATCTGTCTTCCAAAGAGCAAGGAAGGCGTCACCAGCGAACTTGATAACGTCGCCTCCGTGGCTGTATATGAGTTCTATAAGAGCTCCTAAGTAGGTGTTGAGGGTGACGGTGAGTCGGTAGGTGCCTCCCTTGCCGGTATTGTTGTATCGCTCGGACAAGGCGGTGTAACCGGAGACGTCAGCCATTAGAAGTACTCCCACAAAACGTCTGGTATCCGCTGTCTCGAACCTGCAACCATGCTGAGGTCAATATTGAAGAAGAATGTGCTATATATTATGTGTTTTCAAATATGGCTGGCTCTATATTCCAAATTCCAAATTATTTATTGCTACATTGTGGTTGTAGAGTTCCCGGACCCTGTAAGGGCACTGAAATTTCTTACAAACTAACTTATATCTAACACAGAGTTTCATATCATAAACGTACCTGTACGTACGATAACGTACAATAATACGATAACATTATATAGAATTTTTATTTATAACAAGGAAATGAGATCAAAAATTACGTATGACTTTCATAAATTAAATCTATAATAATGGGGCCAATTCTCTAGGGCACACTCACTAAAATTACTTGACAATATTAGCTCCGACGCTCTTATGCGGTTGCCATAGATTCCATTTTCAAACTCACTTTTGAATTAGTTCATCAGTACATTAAAATAATTCAAAAGTAAGTTCGAAAATGGAATCTATGGCGATCGCATAAGAGCTGTCGGACTTAATAATGTCAAGTAATTTTAGTGAGTGTAACCTAGAGAATCGGCCACATTATTTATTGTTATATCTTTATGTGTGTGTGTGTGAGAGGGTGAGGGTGTATGTTGTGTGTGTGTGTGTTTGCAGGTAAAGGTGTGCATGTGTGTAAGGGTGTATGAAGGAGGGTGTGTGTGAATGGGTATTGTAGCTTTTTTGTATTTTAGTTAGTTTAATGTGGGAAGTGTATTTCATTTAAATATTCTTCAATAGTGTAGTAGTCTTAATCTGTAATAAATATTCAATCAATGGTATCTATTTAGGCGGTTACATCAAGTGTAACTGAAACATATCGTAAGGTGAAAGGCAAATTAGTTTATGCGTCATTTTATCGTTTTATACATATTCGGTTTCAGAGCACAGCAGACAATCGCGGTCTGTTTAGGATAATAATTATTATGTTAATGCACTTAATGCACTTACTTTTCCATCAGTAGAATTTCGTTTGGAAGGAGCGTGGATAGTATAAGAGTCTGTTTCTTAGTCAGCTGAACTTCTATATCCTGGTCTGACTTGGTCGCATTGAGACTATTCCTGCCGAAGAACTCTTCACTCCAGTTCTCCGCCAGATTGAGTTTGATGTTGTTGTCTTCATCATCAGAGTCTTCATCGACGTAGTAGTTTTCTCTGCGAGACAATGATCTGCTTGAGTTTTTCCACTTGTCGGAGCCAGCGGTGAAGTTAATGCTGGTACGTCGGGAGCGGGCTCGTGGTTTTAAGATATTCATGATAAAATATTTGTGGTCCGGAACGGGAATTTGAACTGGGTTTTTGTCCTGATTGTGTAGGTGACACTTATTACTTATCCTAACGTTGTGATGGTTATTCAAAATCTATTTGGTCACGATTGTGACCACATGATAAGCTTCAAATTTGTATGATACACTTTCAGTTGAGCTTATCTAGAATCTTTAGTTATTTTGGTTTGGTATGCAGGTTTTCCTCAGAACAATAACTAAAGGTTTTCACCGTTTTCACATCACAGGTAGTGATTACTTTCTCTGTGTCACAGGCAGAAATGAGGATGCAAACTCTATGGTTTTCACGGTTTTCATTTCATCAAGGAGCAGAAAGAGCACAAAGAGTATATAAATACAAGTCTGTGATATAAACTTACTCTCAGAACAATAACTTAAGCAGTTAATTGTTATTGTTCTGAGAACTTACTCAGAACAATAACTTATTGTTCTGAGAGAACTTACAAAGAAATAGAGCAAAGAGAACAGCACACAGAACAATATTTCCCACAGAAAGAGGTTCATTCGTCTAAGGCATAGATTTAAGTTTATATGTACTCTTTGTGTATATGGTCTGAGCCCAGAACAATAACTAAAGTCTTCACAAAATAAAAGGCCCCTTTTGACAGTTAACGCCCATGAAGTTTTAACCCCTAAAGCGTAGGTAATAAAAGCCGACTGTTGCGTACAAGCAAAGCGTACAAGTTGCACCTAGGAAAACCGCTTCTATTACCTACATATTATATGGTCTGAGGCCAAAAAAGGTTACGAACGCCGAGGTACAGTGCACCCCCGTTTCTTCGCTTACTAACCGTAGTTGTCAGCATTGAGTATGCTTTGGTTATTGTGAACCTCCTGACTATACCCTATCCAACATAGGATACTCTCTGACAGCTTGTCACTGTGATTTTACTAGGCATGGGGATAATGTCGATTCAAATTATCGATATTCTAACTAAAGTTTCTGAATGTTTCAAGCAAATCAAACAAAAGGATGTTGTAACATGTTTTTATTCTTGTTAAATCGATTCACAGCCCAAATCACCATCATCAAAGTCTGATTCGGACTCGCTGGAGTAGTCTTGTAGATTTATAATCAGTTCCTGGGTAGATTGGTCGAATCGTACGTCACGCTCCCAATCTTCATCCATATTTTTTTTGTTCTGTCGATATCATTCAATATTCTATTATATGTTCCGAGTCAAGATCGATAACTTGTCTTACGATAAGTGTAGCACGTCACTATTTGCCAATAAAGTATTTTTTATTTATTTTTACCGTCGAAAAATACGATACTTCATTGGCGTGTTTTGACACTGACAGCTGTCAGAGTCCATCCTATGTTGGATAGGGTATAGACGTTTCTATCTATGACGTAGACCGGCGGTTGTGCGGAGCGCAGGGCGTGGCCTCTAGCGGCCAGTAGTAATTCAATGTTTATTTTTCGTTTTAGTTATTGTTATTTGTATATAGCTCTACATAACTTGTGTTGTTTCCACACTTATTTTATTTAACTTACATTATTTTTCCACACAATGTGCGGAGAAATTCCGTTGTTTACTATCCACAGAGGTCAGATGATCATTGTTTACTTGTGTCTAACTATCTACTATGCCCCCTAATTCAGTTACTCACAATCCACAGCAAATCCCAGAGTTTCATTGATCTGAGGGCAATCCAAGGCCGCCCATTTGAAACCTGCCGGAAGTTAGTCATATAGTTATTTTATCCCGTTTCTACATAAGAAATGTACTTATGTACAATTAAAGATTATCACTCAAGCGTCCGTATAAAAAATTGCGGCCCACGATTTTCAATTTTATGAAATCTCCTCTTATCTTTAAATTGAAAAAAGTTTAATTGCGTATAATTTCACTCGCATCACACACTCTCTTTGAAGCACGCACACTCACTCACAAACACTCACATACACGCGCGTTTATCTTCCATTCGATACACACACTCACACACACATACGCACACGCACACATACGCACACACACACATACGCACACACACACACATACGCACACCCACACACACCCACACACCCTCGCACACACACACCCTCACACACACACACACACCCTCCCTCACACACACACACACACACACACACACCCTCTCACTTATTTACACACCCCCAAACACACACTATACAATATACACTCTGCATTTCTGAATTGTAACTAGCCTATTATTATTATTTTTTTTTTTTTTTATTAGTTTTTCTCAAGTACTTGTATTATTCTTGTTAGAACCGTCTGAATATCCAAATCTTACCACAAACGCCTCGGACGAGGTACGGGCCTGCGAGCCATAAATACAGGTTATATTATTATCCTAGTTATGGCAGCAGTCAACCACCATTTTTAAGTGTACCTACCATTTTCCTTGAATAAATACTTTTACTTTTTACTTTACTTTAATTGGTAATAAAGTTCAAAACCTGTGAACAAAAGAATGGGTCCTTTAGGACGTCGTCGTCGGTCGGATGCTTCAGTGATAGGATGTGATCTCTGTACCATATAAATACGAGTCTCTCTGTATGTACTGTACAGTTATCCTGCGGAATATTCCGTACTCTACCGAGTCAACAATACACTATTTGTTTTTATGTATTTACCGTAGCGTCACGTCAACACAAATAATACTGACCCATTCTCCTATAATTTATGATTCATGTTATCGCAAACCATAAATATTGTTAATGGAATTATTTAATTCATTGTCATTATCATTAATCCCCAATGAAAAATCAGACGGTAGTTATTAGGTCACATATTTAGGACAGGCCCACCCAGCATTTCTTTCCCGGCACTACTGCGTGGCACTACCAGTAGTGTCATGGTGAGAGATTTTTCTTTCCCAAGACTCAACCGGTCGCGCTATCAAGATCATCTCGATAGTCGAAATACCGCATCTATCCATCAAAATCAATGTCGATTCATAATTATTTCGATCGAACACGAGTCAAGATATCACGGTTGATCGTAAGGCGGGTTGGGAGAATAGCTTTTTTTGTTTCCGATGGAGATATTCGGTATCTCGAATCCCCCAGGCTTGACCACTAACAGCGCCCTAACTCCTCCTACCTACCTACCTACCCGATCTAAGGATACAGGACCCTAACTATCGAATGGTCTAATCGCTCCAATAAATCGATGCATAGTGAGAGTTGGCGAGCATCCGACAATGAACTTGCTTGGCCCGCTTTTGTCCTGACCCCGATTCGCGACAATCACGACTCAAAGAGAGTCATAGAGGTTCCTACCGTGGTCTGAATACATGGTCACTCCCTTCCCTCTGCGGAGTACCCTGGTGACGTCATGTGTAGATTATTATTGGACTAGTGTACGTGTGACGTAACCAGGAAACACGATAACGTCTTATCTGAATGCAATGCATGTTTTGTTCAACCATGTTCTACTGAATGACTAGACTACTATAAAAATCATCTTGATTAGATTGTCTATTGATTGCGATTGCTAATTAAACAATCAGTTTTCTAATCAAATTATCATAATGTAACAAAAAGAAAAATTTTTCGGCTTTTCGGCTGCTCTGAAAAATGGTCGATTACTTAGTGAAAGTTGATCAACAATAAAATAGTGTCACGCTCACGCTCCTTTCCCATACCGGGTGGCACATGTATTATCCAATAGTCCATTTTGCGTGTCAGTGTCAGGGGGCTGGATGGAATCCCCGCAGAATGGAGATTGAAGGTATCCTCACGATGTTGATCAGAAATATGTCTCTACTAATAGTACCTGTTTTAGTATTTTACTTCTCATTTTCGCTACCCCCTGTATAGGCCACTAGACAGAGGATATTAGCAGAAAGGAACTTACAATCGCACTCTGAGTAGCTTTCAACTCGGTCAAAGTTATCAGTGTGGTAAAGACCATTGACAGGTTAACACCATTCTATTGTCGCTCCGACAATCTTGATACTTGCATCGTAACAATTATCAACTGCTTTTTTGTATGGAGAGTGAGTCCTTCTGTAGCGATAATGGAGACAAATGGTCAGTCATTTTTGGGGAAAGTGTTGAATCTGATTAAAGAAGAGACAGCAGATGATGTGCCTCTTATACAGTTCAAACATCCTAAGGAGTTGCAGGTGAGTTTTTGATATTGTATTATTCATTTCGCAAAATAAGTTCGTTCTATATTATTATCTACAAACATATGATTAAGTAAGTAAGTATGTAAATAAGTATTTCTCCAACACATTTTGGACATAAAGTGGTTCGTAATTCGTGCAGTAATGGTGTTACGTGTGGGCCCATTTGTCATCCTGTATGTGAAAAGACACAACGCTATGTTATTGTCATGTAGAAGCTCAGACTAATAATCTAGTTGAATCCTCCAAGTGTAGAAGGGCGCCAGATCATACTTCATTTTGTGTACTAACTAAGCCCTAAGCGTCTTTTCTTTATTTTTAGTCCAAATAAAATGAAAATGCAACTTAAACTGCCCTTTACTAAGAACTGTTCCATGTCATGACTCAAATACCAAGTTGAACTTACAAGACTGTGTTTCGAAATGATTTTCTTATCAGTTGTCTGTCTCATCAATAAATTACGATAATTGTTCCCTTATTATATCTGTCCCTTCCTGGAAATAAACAAGGCATAATGTGGTGATAATTGTATAATCAATCAATCAGCAAAAATCTAGCACAACGCTTTTTTGACCTCTATTTGCCAGTTAATATACTCAAAGAAACTCTTTATTACCAAGCAATAAAGTTGAAAATATGGTGGGAAACACTACCTATTTATATTTTCCACTGTCTGATAAAGGGTTAAAGTAGTTAGTACCTACTCTAGATAGTAATAGTATACTACACATTTATTAGTGCGTGTACTATTACCTACAACATTACATAAACGAATGACTATGCTATCTGTTCTAGACACAAGCTGCATTCTGATTAGATTTATAGGCAGACAAGAGTTAGTAATCAACCTTGAAGTTGTACTTAGATGTGCCAAGCTAGGCTAGATATAATAGGTAACCTAACCTAGTTACTATGATATCTTTATAGCCACTCAAGCGTCTGGCCAGGGGATACAGGCAACAGAGGACACACTCAAGTCATTCGTGATTACAGTCAAGGGTATAAAGAATAAATAGTTTCTATTATTAAGAAGAAAAGTCGGAAGGTGGACCAAACTGGCAACTGAGTGGTTACCGAGAACGGCAGAAAGTTCAGTGGGCAGACCAACAACGGCCAGATAGATGGATGACATCATGCGAGAGGACCAGGCCCCCTTATTCGCTAACTCAGTGATGATATTACTCAGTCGGCTAATTATTAACGACTTAAGTATTTTGATATCCTTGATAACACGATAATTGACCGACACCAACAAGTTCTTAATTTTTACGGATCATCATTGAGTGATAGCGAATAAGGGGGCTGAGTAGACAAAACGTCCAGTGGGTATATACCACCACACAAAAGGACGATGGACGGATGGATGACATCATCGCTATAGCAGATGGCAAGCAGTGGATGCCCAGGACCTGAGTAGATGATGGCGCTGTCTGTAAAGATGGCTTAGTTGTAGAAAAGGGGTTAATCATTCATTCATTATACTTATAATTACTACATTGCGTATTTCCAGAAACTTCTCGACATCGACATCGGCAATGCAGTCAGCGACAAAGAGCTGGAGGCATGTGTGAAGAAAGTGCTACAATACAGTGTCAAGACCAATAAGCCTACCTTCCGGAACCAGCTGTTTGGGGCTACAGACCCCTATGGGTTGGCCGGGGCTGTCGTTGCTGAGGCGTTCAATACTAGCCAGTGAGTATGGGATGACCCTGCTCTAAGACCATAAGGAATAGTTCAGTAGAGAACCGTATTCTCAGTTGCTACAAGGATTTTTTCACATATCCTTTTCTTTAATAATATGTTCGCAATAAAATCTAAGTAACTCAAACAAATTGAATCATAAAGGCACCAAGAAAGGTAAATTGTGTACTTTACCCTAGTTACTAATTTTGGGTGCCAAAAAGGGCCAAGAGTGTAGGACTTTTGTAACTTTAACTTTAATTTGTATTCGTAGTCAACAATTAAGGGTCTAGTTTACCTTGGCAACCTAGATACTTGATACCTAGACCTAGGCGACGATGTACGTTCACTATGTGGAAATGTCCTTTCAAAGCAACGGAAACATTCTAAAATATTATTTACTCAGGTACTTTACTAGTTTACCTTTTGAACATCCTGTTTGACCTATAAAATCAACTAAACTTAGATAGTCAGGTCAGGCAGTCCCGAAGGACATAAGATCCTGGCCTGATCAAGATACGTCAAAGTCAAAGTCAAAATGTAGAGTCTTCACAAAATAAAGCGAGCGAGGCTTAGCGGCGTCGGAGCGGGCGCGGAGCGGCGACGGAGCGGGCGCGTCATCGTCTGTCCACGCCCTAAGTCTGGGCTGGGCGCATGCCACGCAGAAGGCGTAGGTCACGTGAGCTACGTGAAAAGATTTTGCATGGAAGGGCAGGCAGGTGACGAGTTTTGATTGACGCGCGAATTTAACCTAGAAAATCCTACCTACCGAACTCCGCACTTGTTCCACGTGTACGTGAGAACAAATGCGGAGTGTTCGGTTTCGGTACTGTGCCATAGGTTTCAGAAACGTGTTTGAATGTGCGCCGGCGCTAAATCCTGTTCTGCGTGACGTAACGTAGAGCCCGTCGTCAAGAAAAGCGTCCTGAATCTTTACTTCGTATTTTCCAGGTATACATTCGAGGTAGGCCCCGCGTTTACGCTCATCGAGATCGAGGTGCTTCGCCATGTGTTGCGGCTGTTCGGCCTCCCGGAAGGCGACGGCATCTTCAGTCCTGGCGGCAGCATGTCGCTGATGTACGGCGTCGTCGCTGCCAGGTGAATATACTTCAACTCTCGCTCGCACGTCTATTGTTGCTATTGTTAGTTTGGCACGCGAGCGAACCGATTGCGTTATTATCAACATCATCATCATTTGATTATCCTCATCATCAACGACTGTTAGGTATCCCACAAATGACAAGCCTCGTGTCGTGTGCACTTCAACTCGGTCCTGTGCAGCCTCTTCCGGCGAAAATTCTGATGATGATGATGATGATTATATGGATTCCTAGACACAGCCATAGTGGTGCTATATGTAGTCAAATGTCTTGTGTTTTCTGTAACAGGTTTAGCGCCTTTCCGGAGATCAAAACCGAAGGCATGCGAGCTTTGCCTGAGCTTGTACTCTTTGCTTCAACTCATGTAAGTTGTTGAATGCACCCTTTACAAGAAATTTTAATTTTCCTTTATTAATCTGTGCATTTTCATCCAACTTTAGTTTCGCCGTTAAAACTCCAATTTTAACAGCTTCAAAGATAGTCAAGCCCATGTGACATGTGAAACCACGGACTAACTAACAGTATTACGTTAAACCACACGGTCCTCATCCCATACGTGCGAATTAGAGTAACCCTTCGCAAAAAGAGATGGCGTGAGGAGTAAGACTTGTACTTTAAATTAAACGCCATGGTTTCAGTTAACATAGTTCTAGGTGGCGCTAATCTTAGAATAAATCCTATATATCTTAGCGCCATCTCGTGGTATTTGCAATTTTTCGATGGTGCTGCACCATGCGATAATGGCCTCGAACTAAAGAAGCTTCCGTAGCATCTCAGTTTACGCAGGTGTCATATTTTATTCTAGGTGGTCTATCTGTATTAGTATAATATTATAGTATCTGTGGTTAAAAACAATAATCCCTTGACCCTTCCAGAGCCACTACTCAGTGATGAAGGCTGCCCACTGGCTAGGCTTCGGCACGGAAGCTGTGAGGACCATCAGCACCAATCGGCGAGGACAGATGAACACTGACGAACTGGAGGCCGCTATTGAAGAGGAAAAAGCGAAGGGAAGGTATACAAAGGCATAGGCCTACCTGTTTTGTATTTTAATATTCTCTGTCCATCCGGGGTTTGCTGGAAGAGATCTCTTTTTAGAGATAAGCTTGCCTTCCTTATCTGTATATTTTTGTGTTTTGTCTTTTATGTGCAATAAATATATACGATTATATACGAAAGGCCCTATTCCGTCTAGCACAGATTATTAGAATGATGGTGCGACAATGACCTGAAGATGACCGTCAAATTTAGGTATCCTAGACAATGCTGACGAGCAACAAGTACACACTAAAATTTCCAGATTCTCGAAAGAGACATAACATAACATAGCGTCACGCCTTTTCCCGTACAGGGCGGCAGAGGCACCACTGTGCCCACTTTCAGCCAGTGATTCAATCCTCCATTTTGCATGACAGCGGCTAGCCCATCGCCGCAGCTGTGAAGTAATGAAGGTTTCTTCACGATGTTTTCCATCACCGTTAGAACGTCCTTATAATCTATTATCTCATTGGTACAACACGGTCAGCACCGGGATTCAAACCTGCATCTCCTGCGTGAGAAGCAAGCATAAACCCCACTCGACCACGGAGCTCTAAATAGAGAAGAAAAGAGTCTGTCCAAATACTAAACTCTATTTTTAACCGACTTCCCAAAGGAGGAGGTTTACAATTCGTCCGGATGTTTGTTTGTTTTTTTTTTATGTATGTGCCCCGATAGCGCCTAAACGGGTGGACCGATTTGGAAAATTATTTTTTTGTTTGAAAGGGTTTACCTTCCCATTGGTCCCATTGACACCAGGTCAGGATCTGATGATGGGATCCTGGAGAAATCGAGGGAACTCTTCAAATATTATAGGCAGACCTATAGTGATTTTTGTGTTTTTCATAATAACTCGTGCAAATGCACATGGTAAGCATAATATTGTGATGCGGAACTGCTGATGAAGACCACATTTGGCCACCAGATCTGCTCAATACTAGGTACAAATACAATGCGTGGCTGACGGGTAGGCAACGCATAGCCTAAACCGGTGGACCTAGAGCCATGAAACTTTGTACAGGGGTTCCTTAGTAGCGTGGGGTAGCACTGATATGAGATTTGACAAAAATAATTCCCCAAGGGGGGGGGGGGGGATAAGGGGTTACAGTTTGTATTAAACTCAATCTAATCAAATAGGGTTTGTGGAAGTCGGTTTTTTCTAAAGTTTACTTTTTGTTTCAATTATCAAATGCTTAATGGTGTCATGGCGGATTACGAACTTTCGTGCCGATACTTTCGAAATGGGGAACGGAAACTTGATTGATAGTTAAAGATAGAGAGTAAGTAAATGTAAATGTAGCCCATTAATGTCCCCACCGAGGGGAACAGGCCTTTACCCGGATCCGAGTAAAATTGAGCCATATTCCACCACGGTGGCTCAGTGCGGGTTGGTGGAGTGGTTTATTTACGACTACTACGTACTACGAAGTAGTGATAGTAGCCGGGACCTACAGCTTAAAGTGCCATCCGAAACACGGAGTGTCCCATATTGTACAAGACAAATTAATCATCTCTGGTACATGGTCAGCACCGGGATTCGAACCTGCATCTCCTGCGTGAGAAGCAAGGTGAAACCCACTAGACCACGGAGCACTAGAGATAGAGAGTAGGAAATTAAAAATACGTTAATCTGGTTTCCAGGCATCCACTGATGGTGAATGCCACAGCTGGCACGACGGTGCTTGGCGCCATCGATGACCTTTGTGCTGTGGCTGACATTTGCCAGAAGCATAGCATCTGGATGCATGTTGATGTGAGTATTACGATACGATTACGATATGATGATGAGATGGGACGCCCGGTCCTTCATTGTGACTATTTTACCCATTTCCCAGTTTGGTTACTGTTACATCTTTCACTACAACAAAAAATTACGACACCAAGTTAGACTAAATAAGCGAGTTTTTCTTGACTTTCATCTTTAGTGCGAGCTTCAGAAATCAACGAACTTGCACCTTTCCCCAAATTCCATTTTTCCCGTGTGTTCGACTTTGATAAGTTCCAATTACATCGCAATAAAAAAACTGTTTTCAGGCGTGCTGGGGCGGCAGTCTGATTTTGTCAGAAAAACACAGAAGCAAATTAGCTGGAATAGAAAGGTAGGTAAAACATTAAGCTAAATCGTATCTTCCGGCCGTTTTGCAACTGCGATTCGCAACCAGTTTTTGATTCTTTTTCCTTAGCCGCAGTAAGTTTCGCTACCAGTTGCGGAAAATATTTATTTTTCCTTATTCTCACACTCTATTTTTAACCCCCGACGACCATAGAAGGGTGTTATAGGAATTTGACTATTCCCAACCTGTCTGCCGTTTCTTCAATCCTCAGATACCGTTAATTTTTATGCTTAGGTATCTGAGGAACAATTTACATTTTATGTTACAAATAGACTGTTCGACTCGCACTTGAAAGATCGCCTTAATAAAAAGTAAAATTAAAATTCCCTTCACATTGCAGAGCACAATCGATCTCCTGGAACCCGCACAAGATGGCGGGCGCGCCGCTGCAGTGCTCAGTGTTTCTGGTCCACTCGCGCGGCCTGCTGCACTCCAGCAACTCCGCTGCGGCGCGCTACCTGTTCCAGCAGGACAAGTTCTACGACGTGAGATACGACACGGGAGACAAGAGCGTGCAGTGCGGAAGAAAGGTCATTTTACATTAGCCGGACTTCAGTTTGTCGCCATTTGTTGCCAAAAACTCATCCTAAGCGCTCCTACACTTACAGTTACAATGGTTTGGGGTTACTTTGCAATACTACAATAGGACATTAAAAAGCAAGTTTCGAGTACCCTATATATAAGTTTCTCTATGGTTTAGCTTTAGAGCATCGTTAGAGGACACGAAATAAGACGTCAGATTCGACTAAGATGACATAATCACATGCAACCCGCAAAGAAGAAAGAAAAATCTCCGGGCCAAAATCAATACATTATGTATTTTATATCAATGGCATCAATATGATAGACACTTTTTGGCGTAATTCGGAATATTATCCCTAAGAGCCCTTGCCCATGGCGACTTTTTGCAGCAATGCCGCGACAGCATCGCTACTAACGCGCCTTAGTCGCATTTGCAACGCGCTTCAGAAGCGATGCCAACGCGCTACTAACGCGCTACAGCATCGCGACTCGATCGATGTAAAAAGTTGCCGTGGGCGAGGGCTCTAAATGACCCATTCCTCCAGATCGACTCCTTCAAACTGTGGATGATGTGGAAGGCCCGCGGTGATTCCGGCCTCGGCTTACTCGTCGACCGTACAATGGACATCGCTCGGCGCTGCGCGGAAGACCTATCCAACCGCCGTGGATTCCGGCTGGTGGTACCGGCGTCCATGCTGCAATGCCCTAACGTCTGCTTCTGGTATATTCCGGCGTTTATGAGGAACCAAGAGGAGGGAGGGGCATGGTGGGACACTATGCACAAGGTGGGTGTTTCTGGCAGAATATCAGCGCTGCAGTTATAATTTAGGCAGCTCTCTCTAAATTATCTGAGTAAATTTAGACTGGGGACTTGTGACTGAAATTACAATTACGCATTTTTTTCTGATGGCAGATCAGATCACTCATCTGAAATTAGCCAGCCAAATTGAAATAGGGGACAATTGAGACAATGGTGACTACGATTATCGCAAGTTTGCGCGAATTTTATACGTACGAATCCGCAGTCTGACACATCGCGATGCGATGCGGTAATATTAGTATAATATTATAGTATCTGTGGCGATACCTATGGATTCGTATGTACGGCTGAAATTCGATGATCGCGTACTATGAGGACGACACCGTTTCTCTTTAGTTTTTCCTCAATTCCTCAGTATTTCTATCATCTTCATTGTGTTTGTGTTCATCCCCAGATAACACCGAAAATCAAGGAGCTGCTGACACTAAGCTCCCGGCTGATGGTGGCCTATTCGCCGTTGCCTGAACACAAAAACTTCTTCCGTCTCGCTTTCACATGCCACCCGGTCCTGGAGTGGAAACAGGTCGAAGATATGTTGCGAGCTATTGAAGAGTGCGGGGAAAACGTCACAATGGATATGCTCTGAGAGTACCTTTTGAATTAAGTGAAATTAGTTGCAGTTATATTGTAAATTGTAATGGTTCAAACCATTAAGGCCTACCTGCGCTGGTGCTATTTAAAAGGTTAAGGCGCCATTCCTGTAAAGAGGAGCTAAGGAGTTAACACGATAATTGATAATAGGCTTGTGGCCAAGGTAAAATAAATCTAGGAGCAAGTCTTAAGTTGAAGCATTATGTACAAAATGGCTTGACTTGACTTGAATTCTCAGAATTGTATATTTTCAGCAGATATATTTTATAAATTCAATTTTGTGCAAAAAAAGATAGCATCTGATAGCACTTTTACATTCTTTGGCATTCTGTTGTTATTTCATAGAACTCAGGAACAAAAGTTTCGTTTGACAGTTCATAAATAGTATCTATTTTGACTTGACAGGCCACAAGCCTAATGTCATGTAATTTATCTCTTCCTTTGGAAAAGATTGCACAGAAAAAAAAGAAAGAATCTTTCAGTGTTATGCTTGGGCATGCTCGATTTGGGTTTTGATACCCAGTTTTTGTATATAATCTCATTGTACGAGTTTTACCCCCAGTTTCTGAGACGCTGATTGATCACAGGTCACGATTAACTAATCGGTGGTTAATTCAAAATGGCGGCACACGATTGGCTGATGGCGGCACGTGATTGGCTGAAATTAGTTAATCGCTCTGTGCTTATCGTAACCTTTGATCAGCGTCTCAGAAACTGGGGGTAAGTTATCTAGTAATTAATATATACCTATGTCATTAATGTTACCGAAATGATTCTAAAACAGTTGATGCTATGAAATGAATACCTACTGTGATTTTGATTTACAAATAATTACTTACAATTACAATACTTACAATAAATTGATGAATTACAAATGTATTTCGTAATAAAACTTCCTGCTTACTTAATACAAATAAATGTACATATTCTTCATATCCGAGATATTACTTTATTTATTTTATTTTTATTTTATTTGGGACATCAACAGCACATAGACAAACAAATTACAAAGAGCAAAGATACAGAATGAAAGCCAATAACAGATATCCACAAAAAATACAAGAAATAAATTTAGATCGAGAAACTTAAGTATTCTTATATAAACGTGTGTTTATGGACAATTTAGTTTAGAATAATGTTTATAGATAGGTATGTATAAGCGAATATTATGTATCGTGTAACATGTGTGAAGTGTGTGAGTGTGTTTCAATGGGTGTATGTGAGAGGGTGTGTGAGGGTGTGTGTGAGTGTGTGTGTTTCACTTATTCCTCCTCGATATTGCGTAAAGTTTTAATAATATCTTGACGGAATTTCGCCTTAGAAGAAACTTAGATTACGGAAATTATACACGAAATGGGACTGGGACTGGGACTGGAACGGGAACTGGTACTAAGACTAGTTTATCGAATGATAATGGAATCCTCTTAGAAGCAAGCGTTTGCGTGTAGAGGCTTGGGTGCGCCACCTCGCCGCTGCGCACGCGGCCCCAGCCTGGCTGCGTATAAGCACCGGCACAACGACAGGAATAAAGATAGGAACTAGGACAACCTCAAGGAATGGGACTGAGAACTACCCGGCCGTGGGACTGGGACGGAGCTGGAATGGGAACTACGCGGGGACTTAGTCGGGGTCTGGCCTCCATTCTGGCGCTATCGAGATCATCTCCGTAGTCGAGATATCGGTGTAGATACTGCACTCCGCTGAAAACTATTTCGATTTATATTTATTTCGATCGAAAACGAGTCGAAATATCTCGGTTGGTTGTACGTAAGAAGGATCTTGAGAATAGCTTTTTTTGTTTTCGATAGAGATATTCTGTATCTAAATAGATATTTAGATCACCGAGACGATCTCGATAGCGCGCGAATTGCCCCTTAATTGGGATCTTAGAAGCGGGCGTTCTGCACGATCCAGCGCAGGTATTTATCGACTCGTGTGTAGAGCCCGGGGTGAGTCGCCTCGCCGCAGCGCACGCCCCACGAGACCACGCCCAGCACGGACCAGCGCCCGCTGGGTAGCTGGTACATGAGGGGGCCGCCGCTGTCGCCCTGGACAACAGACACAAAGATGGCGATGAGGGATAGAACGATTGACACAGTAAGTTCGCTTTCACGGGCAATTTTTTGAGCAATAGTTGCCCGGCAACTGTAACTCTTGGCTAGATGTTGCTACCCGCACCATCGTTTCCGATGTGTGAATACCGCATGACGAAGACGTAATAGGGTCCCGTTTTGGCAGCTAGCTACCTTTGGGTACGGAACTCTAAAAAATACCCCAAAAAGCAATCTGCCTTAAGATTTTGAGAATATGCGCCATATTGATGCGATAGTTGCGATACGATTGGTACGATGTCATAACGATGCGGGCGATGCACGCGATTGCCAACACCTAGGTAGGTATTCGACATTGCGGATTCGTAGAACTAAAATTCGCGCGAACTTGCGATAATCGCGTAGTCGCATTCTATCAAGATGTCGCCTAACGAAATATTACAAAAAATAACTAATTCAGCGTCGCGAGTCACATCCGAGCACACGCCAGGAACTGACAAGGTGTCGCCGTCGACGGATACATCATCATCATCATCATTACTAAAAAACCTCCAAAGTGTTTGTGGTAGTGGCGGAAGGGTGCCATTTCTTCGTCCACTTTCCTTCTCTCCCTCACCTGACAAGCGTCCCTGCCGCCCTCGTACGCCGCCGCGCACAATGTCTCATCGAAGATGGAATCTGCGAAGGAGTCCACACAGCGCTGGTGTTCCCACACGGGGACAGAGACCTCCATCAGCACGTGAGACGTCGGCCCGCCGAACCACTGGGTGCCCCAGCCTGGTAGGACATCATAGGAGATAAAGATCTGATTTTTAACATAATTTTATTAGGTCGTGTTGCATCCGGTCGACTTGAGACAACTCTGACATGCAATCACAAGGTCTCAAGTTAACGCGACCGGGATATAAAAAGGAAATTTTGCCCACTCCTAGTTCTTCTATTATTATGAAACTTGGTAAGTTTGTGTTTGTACATCGTATGACAATACAATAATATGGTACCATCGAGCTGGTCTGATATAAACCCATCGAGTTTGGGGGCAGATTACTCGTGTTAGTTCCTATCCTTATCTCGTTGCGAAGTTCTCATCATTATCACCTGATGATGCAGCTTAGACAGTAGAATTTAATAGCAATTTTCACTATAACTGCAAAAAATATACTCTGGAAGTAAAAAGTTATTTTATTTTATTGCAGAACAAAACAGTAAAATCACATTGCATTCCTTAGAGTATAGGTATTACATACTAAACTAGTGATTAAACGTTAAGATGTCCTGACAGCATGCTTAGAAGTTAGAAGACATAATGTCATCTGCTACATACACCTATAACTTAATTATTATTATTTTTTTTTTTTTTTTCTTTTTTTTATGGACTCGCGCGACTAGCGCATTTGCCACTAACAAATTGTTTTATTATTTTACAAAAATATAAGGTAAGGAAACGAAACACGAAAATAATAGGAGTTACGGATAGGAAAAAGGATCAGGGAGATTAGTAACTTATTGGCATTGGGTAGGAAAATAAATATTACAAATAAATATTATTTTGGTTAAGAAAATTTACAATAATATGATAAATATTTACATTGCATAAATTTAATAAACTGTGAATAGAAGTAGGAAAGGGAACATTCAAAAAGTATAAAGAATTATAGAAACCGGAGTGATCAAGAAGAGGACATGAAAAGAACACATGGTTCAAATCAGCCCAGTCCGCACCACATTCACACTCAGCAGTAGTTACGATATTCAACCTGTACAAATGAGCCGGAGTACAAACATGCCCCAGTCTCATACGCACAAGTGAAGAGGTTTTATTTTTACAAAAATTGAATTTAAAAAACCAAGGCTTTTTTGGTATATCAGCCTGGATTTTTTTATAGTGTGCTCCGTTCTTGTTTTGATTCCACTTGTCCTCCCAAGCGGAATATAAAAATACTTTTGGCAAAGAGGCCAAGTCATGACTAAAAATCTTATAAGGAAATGTGTCTCCACACAGCACTGCATCATTGGCCAATTTATCGGCCTTTTCATTTCCTGAAATGCCACAATGGCTGGGAACCCACGCAAAGGATACATAAATGCCTAAGGCATTACATTTATGAATGGCTGCTCTAATATCAAAAATTATTGGAAAGTTATATTTTAGTTTAAACGTAAACCTCTCCAACGTCTGGAGGGAGCTCAAAGAATCCGTAAAGATGACAGTGCGTTGAAATTTATAAATAAGGATATACTCCAAAGCTTTTAGAATTCCAAATAATTCTCCTGTAAAGACAGAAGTCTCTGGAGGAAGTTTAACTTTTTGCACTATACTATATTGGGAGTGGAAAACTCCTACACCCACAGTTCCCGAAGAGGAATGCTTTGAAGCATCTGTGAAAATATGATGATAACCCTGCCAATCGTTTTCTAAAACTTGTAAGAAGAGCTTGTTAGAAAACTCACCAGCTCTCACACCGGTGTCTAAAATAACATTTAAGGGTGAAATTAAGGCTTCATAATCGCATTCGAAAATTGGAAGAGAAACAGAGCGATGAATAGGTGCAAGCAAAGATTTATATTTCTGGAAGCTACTGACTAAACACGGTATTTGTTTATGTCTCCAGTAAGAAGAAGAGTTTATACGTTCAGAAAGATATTCAAGTTTGGTCAAAAGAGGATGTTGAGAAAATTGTAAAATACGAAATAAAAATTTGTCAGATAAATATTGCCGCCGTAAGGCTAAAGGGGGTTCAACACACTCAACTTGGAGAGCATTTATCGGGCTAGAGCGCATAGCACCAGTTATCAGTCTTAAGGCCTTGGACTGGATAACATCCAGACGCTTAAGGCCAGCAACATTACTCATCTCAAAAGTGAAAGAACCATAATCGATAACACTCCTTATCATAGCATTGTACAGTAATTTCATAGAAAAAGGATGAGCTCCCCACCAAACACCAGAGAGACACCGTAACATATTTAAAACCTTCTCACACTTAACTACCAAATAATCAATATGAGGTAAACCTGAAAGTTTATTATCCAGAATCACTCCAAGAAATTTGACGTGACTTTTAACGGGAATCATAATATTATCATACAAGACTGTAATAGGAGGTGGCATACGCTTTCTTGAAAATAAAACTATTTCACACTTAGCCGGGGAAAGTTCTAAGCTATTGGCATTCAACCAACACTGTAAGTTATTTAAGGAATCGTCTAGTATGGAAATAGATTTTTCTATGGATTTATTGCTGGTATAAAAAACTAAGTCATCGGCATATTGAATGATATTTATATCACCAATTGAAGATTCTAAATCATGAGAATAAATATTAAATAATAAGGGGCTAAGAACAGATCCTTGAGGCAGGCCTTTACATACTGTCCTAGTATTACCGGAATCACAATTTTCGAGTAAAATAGTTCTATTACTCAATATATTTACAATAAAATTTGTTAATAAAACCGGAGCATCTAAATCGAAAAGTTTATTTCGTAGTGTGTCTAAATTTACATTATCATATGCGGAAGTAATATCTAAGAACGCAGCCAAAACAGATGAGTTGTCAGAAAATGACAGGCGGATGTCTGTTACTAGTAAACAAATGCAATCCATGGTACTTTTTCCTTTTCTAAATCCATACTGGCTTTGAGACAATAGACCATTACTTTCTATAAACCATTCCAGTCGATTCTTTACTAAGTGTTCTGCGATCTTAAGTATTACCAAAGAGAGAGCAATCGGTCTGAATCCTGAAGGATCACATGGATTTTTAAATGGTTTCAGGAATGGAATGATAGTCTGTACTTTCCATGAGGGAGGAACATTTCCAGAAATCATTACATTATTGACAATGTCTAAGTAGTACATTAGTGTACTATCGCTCAAATGAGCAAAAAAGGAATAAGGTATGCCATCACACCCTGGAGCAGAGTCTCTACAATATTTAATTACACCTTTTAATTCATGGATGTTGAAGGGGGAATTTAACCCGATTCGATGGTCAACTATTGAAGGGGGAATAGTATACTTGCAACACAATGACTCTAAAGGTACAGAGGGAGGGGCTAACTTATCCAGAAATTGTTCTGTTAATGAAGGGGGAAAAGTATTTAAAGTGGATTCCTTAAAAGCAGATTTAAACTTTCTAATATTGGCCCACACTACTGATGGATTTACATGAGGGGAAATGGAAAGGCAGAAAGCTCTCCAACTTTCAAACTTTTTACGTTTAAATAGTTGCCGGGTCTTGCTAATTGAGTGTGTAACTTGAATAAAATTTTCATCTGTGCTATTACTACAGTAATTTAATTCTGCCAATTTTCGTTCCCTGACTGCTAAAGTACACTCCCGGTCCCACCAAGGCGGAGACCGAATCATTACCTTTTTAGAACTTTTACAAGGAAAAACTTCTTCTGCTGCTTCAAACATGATCTTTGATAAAGACTCAGCACATGTACTTTCATTTCCAGCAACCACATTGGGAAGAGAGTTAATTTTTTTGTCAATTATTTTCTTAAACAGACTCCAATCAGCTTCGGCAAGATTGAATTTAAAACGGGGATTAAAATTGGAGGATTTAAGAGGATATTTTGATGGGAATTGTATGAGGATAGGAAAGTGGTCACTACCAAAAGTGGAACCAATAGGATTCCAACATAATTCTGCAGCTAAGCTTGGAGAACATATTGAAAGATCAGGGGCACTGATGCCTTGGCTGGGTGCTGTTCTGCGAGTAGCTGAACCATTGTTCAATATACATAGATTATGTTTATCCACTAATTCTAAAATATTTACAGAAAAAGGAGTTGGAGCTGATGAAATAGTACTGCCCCAAGATGAGTGTTGGCAGTTTAAATCACCTAAAATTATAACAGGTTTAGGAATAGATGATATGATATGATCAAGTTCATTGATAATATCAGAAGAAGGACGAGGAATATACAAAGATACAAAAGAAATATTATTAGCCTTGACGGCAATAATAGAGAAGTTATCATTATGTGACGGAAGCGGTATATGTACATATTCACAAGGACGTTTGATAAATATGGCTGTCCCGCCATATCCATCAGATCTGTCTTCTCTAAGACTAGAGTAACCGGGGATCTTAAAAATAGAACCTGGTTTTAGCCAGGTCTCTTGAAAGGATAAAATTAATGGTTGGTATTTTTTTATTATATAAATTATATCACTTTTCTTATTATTTATACTTTGGCAATTCCATTGAATCACCTGATGATTGTAGTGAGCCATTGTACAAAGTAGGGAGAATATTATCATTATTTATGAAGTCAGCGTTGGACGGTACCTTATTGTATTTACATTGGGATAAATAAGTGGTTAGCATTTTAATTAGCTCTTGGATAGTAGTTTCATCGATTTTATTTTGTTGTTCACCAAATTTAAGTACACCACCATTAGGTGATGTCTCAATATTTTCATTGATGATTGCATCATGAGCCTTCCTATCATAACCTTTGGTTAATCTAGGGGGGGATTTCGGTTTCAAATAAACAGTTTTTTTATATGAGCTAAAAGGCGAAGTATTATTTACAACAGACAGTTCATTATTTGGGGCAAAAGATGATGATGATGTTTGATGTTGTTTATTAGCCACCACTTCAGAAAATAATTTTGTTACAGGTGGATGCATTTTATTGGCCTCTGCATAGGATATGCAGCTTTGTGCCATTGAAAGTTTAATAGCTTTCTGCCTTTCAAACTCAGGACATTTTCTATTGGTGGCAAAATGGGAACCACAACATGAGGAACATTGGAAGTCACCTTCCTCTGCTGAGCATGTGTTAGCTGAATGTTTGCCTCCACACTTAAAACAAAGAGGAAGAGATCGGCATTGGTCTTTTACATGTCCAAATCGGCAACAATTGAAACACTGGATGGTTGGGAAGATATACAGATCAACAGTCAGGGAAGAATAGCACATGAAGATTCGCTTTGGTAAAACTTGACCATCAAAAGTTGCAACTACTGTACCAGTTTCTACATAGGATACTATTCCGTCATTAAATACTTTTCTTTTCATACGTCTAATTTTTATGATGTTGCCACATCCTATCGGAGTGGACATATCCCTCATAATATCCTCCTCAGTCCAGTCCAACGGGACTCCCTTAATGACGCCCATCCGGGTTACATTAAAGGTGGGAATGAATACTTTGTACTTATTCTTTAGCTCTATATTTTCGATCAATAAGTTTGCATCCACATGACTGGAGAAACTTAAAGAAACTTTGTTTCTTCCAATTTTCTTTAGGCTACCATTTATTATGTTTTTAATATTTTGCTGTTTTAAAACACGACCAAATGACACTGGGTGCATAGTGGAACTAGCTGAATCAGATTCTGTTACTTTTTGGACATGAACAATGAAGGGAGCAGCATCAGTTTTCTCATAAAATGATCTGCCAACTGGAGTGTGTACTGGCTTGTTAGCAGTTTCCTGTTGAGTTGAGGATGGTGAGTTGGTAGTGGTTTGTGGCGCAAACTGGGAAGGTTGAGACATTCCTGTTTCAATGATGGTGTCTGCTTGTGAACAGACACAATCATGCTCTTTATTTATTTTTCCGTGTTTTCTTCTCTTTTTATTGCAGTGCTTGCACACGCGAGATGGCCTTACTCTCTTCCTGGATGTTGCCTTTGAGGATACTGAAGCATCAGTATCCATACTAGATTCGATGGTGACATAGTGAGCAACCGGAGGGACCGTCTCCCCTGGGTCAGAAGAGGCCGTGCCCCCCGGGTCAGGAGGGCGCTCCATAAGGAGCAACAATTAAATTTCTACTTACTAGGCCACGTGGAGTAGAAAATATATACACAAATTATAATTACATACAAAATAGAAAGATATTCACAAGTTTTAACCTATCTGATCCACTAATTAATTAATTTACAAAAAATCACAAGAAAAACTACACCCGCTCAAATCGACGTTTCCCGCGCTTTTTTCAACTTAATTATTTCAATTAAGACTATTAAGACTAATCACACAAACAGAAATAGAAAGTAGTGAAAAGTATTCTAGAAAAAAGTACTTATTCTAGAAAAAAAGTTAAAATTAAAATCAAATGTATGTTTTCTTCTTCTTAAAAATGTTTAGAAGTTGGGTTTTGAAGGTACTTATTTTCAATTATCCGATGACAATATAGGTCTTGTTAGTGGTGGTGGACTAAAATCTCAAGTTGCATGTGATTTGGTGCGCCATGTACTAGCCCCATAGAACCGTCATCATCGGCAGCTCGTCTCCGCCCGCCGCTCTGGGTATAAGCCTCCTCCCTTTTGTGCCAACTTATCCGGTCCTGTTGTCAATCGAATCCAGGTCTTCCCCGCAATATGCATAATGTCGTCGACCCACCCCATTAAAATAATTACTTACCAACAATATAAGCACTTTCGTTCACCACATTCAAGCCAGGCGGCGGGAGGCATATCGGCCACACATACGTGTTGAAGGTAGCTGGCTTGTCCAACTTCAATATGGCGATATCGTTGTGGTAAGTCACGTTGTCGAAATCTTCGTGTTGCCTCTTCTCTATGACGCGGAAGTGGTATGTGCGAGTGTCGGTTTTACTGTCGAAGTCGTACTCTCCTAACAGAACCTCGAGTTCTTCGGCCTTCCATCTGGAAAAACGAGAAAGTTAGACCGCGCCAAAATTGTGCCCAAATAATGTACTCTGTCGTTGTGGCTTGGTGGTGCTCAGAACCCAGAAAAACAAACTCAGGGAGTTCTCATAATTTTTTCTGATTTCTTTCGCTCGCTCCGGTCTTTACAATCACGGTCTCTTTCAGTTACAGTCGCGCCAATTTTGTACCTGAGTGCCCTCTCTTGCTCTCAACCTCTGTGAGCAAGAGAAGTGAACCCCTCCAAACGGCACTTAGGTGCCACAAAACTTGGTGAGATCTGTAACCTAGAGTAGTTCGATTGCAGCGTGACCTACTAAAATAAAGTCCAAAGGGTGTGGTGATGTTCTATTCGCCGTTCGCCGCTGATATGTAACTTATCGAATTGTATAGGTAAACTACAGATAGGTCTATTACCTATCTGTAGTTTACATACACAATTCGATGAGTTTTGTAATTTAGCTGTAATTGAGTGCAGTGCAGTGCACTTGCTTTAGGCTGTACACGACATTACGACTAAATGCCAAATCATTTTATTATCCTAATCAGCTAGCAAAATGTTATAATATTTGAGTCTCACAATATTTTGTTCACTGGTTATGTTATACAGGATAAATATATTTATATGATAATAATAACACTTAAAACTGGATCAAATCTTATTATTACCATTATTCATATCTTAACGCATTGTTCAGCGCAGCAGCGGCGGCGGCGTTTCAACCGCACAAAATGGTGGTTTGAAGGGACCGAAGAAAAACCGGCTCGCACGAAATGCAAATGTCTAGACTCACTCACTCCCATCCAGTACATTATACAGAATACTAATAGCTGTACCTGATATTAGGTCGAGTTACAGGGTGTACCAGAAAGATATAAAGCTACAACTATAGGGGTTGGGAGGTGATAAACATAAAAATTAAAATTTCCGTGTAGCCTCGTTGCCCGCCACTTGCGTGTCCCCCACTTATTTTTTGCACATCTAAATTGTAATAAAATAAATAACTTTTTATTAATTAACTTTAAGTTAATAAAAAGTTATTCACTTAATTAACTATAAAGGACAATGCTACGAATGTATGAAAAAAAAACCCAGGCCCGGCGCAAACGAAACTTAACTCAAATACTTAATTGGTATAATTGAGTAATAAAATAATCCATGGGAGACATGATCGAAATCGATGGTCGATTCGAAGTGCGCGAAATTGCTATTCGAGTTTTTACAGCCGTCCTAATATTTTAATAGAACTAACAATACTTTTACCATAATTGTATTAAAAATCAGCTCTGATTAGGTCAATGCAGTTGTCACATGTCGTGCTCTGATAAAAAACAAACACTTACCTAAAACCATGTCGTTAAGTCAAAGTCCACCGCGATTTTCAATCTACCCACATCAAGATGAAGGTATGAAAAAACATAAGTATGGAAAATGGGTCTTTTCTTCCGTTGGGCGGTTGAGTGGGCATCAATTATATGTACGAATCATGCTCCCGTACCTATTAGACCGACTTAATAGTAATAGTAACCTTACGACAAATAGACCGAGTCTACCTAGAACAGAGCGAGAGACATTTACGAGCTCCAAAAATTTATGAGCCAGACAAATAGAAACTTTGCGTTTTGTTTCGTTTGCGCCGGGCCTGGTTTTTTTTTAACATTCTCCTTTATTTAATTAACTTTAAATTTATTTCATTAACTTTAAATTTATTTAATTAACTTTAAATTTATTTAATTAACTTTAAATTTATTTAATTAACTTTAAATTTATTTAATTACCTTCAGATTTATTTAATTAACTTTAAATTTATTTAATTAACTTTAAATTTATTTAATTATCTTTAAATTTATTTAATTAACTTTAAATTTATTTAATTAACTTTAAATTATCAATTTCGATGTCCAAAAAAAGTGGGTTACAACGAGACTACACCTCCGAATTACCCTATCTTTATTTGAAGACGAATAAACGACTTCCTTGTATATTTATTTCGCTGCACCATTCTGTTGCACCCTGTATAACACCGGAACGACTGCAATGTTGTTGGTTATAATATAATAGACGATACATTTCTCTGTACCTACACTTTATCAATCTTTTATTGCACAGAATAACAAATAGTGTAAGGCAACGTCCCCTGGGTTCGCTTGCTCGGCATTTTGCCTGTCAACAACAGCATCCGAACCTGCCAACTTATCTATGGTTAAATGCATGCAGAATTTGCATTAAAAACTTCTGTATTTATTAGCGTCGACTCGATAGACAAATTACAGCTGTGCCTACAAACCGACAGCCATTCGACCTTCAAGTCGTCATTACTATATGATGTGTAATACGAGTAAAGTAATCATTACGCCATTCATTAAACGACTGTCTATGTAATTCCTCGTACCTAACCTAATTGACTCCGCTCACTAACATCCACCTAACATCCATACGATCAATCGACTAACATTTTGCAGGTTGAATTAATAAGTTTACGAGTAAGGAAGGGCGTATGGTGAAACGCAGGCGTCGCAGGCCACATAGAAAGGTTTTTGCAAGACTTTGCAGGCGACCGACCTTTGTTTTGTGCGCGAATTTGCCCTGCCCCTTTCAAAATATTTCAGCTCACGTCCGAACCTAACGATGCGACAAAAACATGTTGCAAAATGCGACAAAAATTACTGAATTTTTGATTGCTGAAACCAACTCACACATTAAATAGTGTCTGAAGGAAGAGGCAAATGGGCCTTAAAACATAGGTTTTTTAAACTTAGTCTAAGGTGCCAATTGTATCTTTCATCTGGTGAATCTCTTTGGTGAATAAATTTCATTTTCATTTTCAACTTTACAAGTTTTCTTTCATCCTTAAAAAATCTTATAAAAGGTGGACCGACTATACTTACTCTAGTTAACTCTTGGTTATATTATAATATGTCCCCTCCTAATACCCAAGCTATTTCTGTGTGTTCTAGGAATCCGGCCCACTGTCCTCACACAAGAACATAATCATTAGAGGCCTGCAAGCCCAGGAAGAAGTTTGTCGTACTTTTCTAAAATAAATTGTCTAAAATCGAGTGGCTTAATAATCGACTCGGCAAACCCGACAAGTAAAATTGTTTCGGAAGCTTTCGTGTTTCGGATGACACATTAAATAAAATCAATATCTGGAAACCGAGCTTTTCTCGGCGGGCGGCGCGGCGGTTGCTCAATAAAATATTATATTTCATATTCATCAGACTGCATTAACATCAATCAATTTGCTGCTCTGTTTTTAAACAGCTGCAAACGAGAAGCAAACAGGCATTTTGTTTTCCTCATGAGTTTTAGTCACAGATATTCAATCTTTCAGCCTCTTCGATCAAAAGTTCAGCCTACACTACTTACGTGTAGGCTGAAAGATTGAATTCTGTACCTAGACCTAGATCTTACGAGGAAAACAAAGCAAGCACGTAGGATGAATAGCAGATTATGAATTCAATTTAATTTATTTTAAGAACTTATGTAATACCAAAAAATCATATGCAAATAAACAAATCTGAATCTTTATCTTAGATTCGACCTCATTTGAACGAAACTTTTTTTGTGTGAATTCTCCGAAAACACCCGCCCCGCCAAAAAGTGTCACGTGATATGAAGTCGCTATGAGAAACTAAATTTTTGATTGTCATTGGAATTTAAGCCTTATTTTCATTGTACAAAAGTGAAATTGCTAATCCTATTGAGAAAAGCATGAAAACTCGGAAATAATATGTGTTTTTTCAGTTAAGAAACCTAGTTCGATTGATTTTTTACCCCCAAAAACCCCTATAATAGCAGAAAACTTTTTCTAGAACTCAAAACATATATCGTTACATACATAAGTACATGGATACATCATACAAATATTCCTCATATCATCAATTAGGGATGTAAGCTGTAGGTCCCGGCTGTTATCGCTACCAGTTGGTAGTGGACGTACATCTCCGAGGCCATAATAGGGCGGCTTGTTAACTTCTGAGAACCAGCGAGTTGGAGTATGGCTCAATCTTACTCGTATCAGGATAAAGACCCGTGCGTGCCCCTCGGTGGGGACAGGGCTGCCTGTTACTTACCTCCTAGTGCAATGAGCGGCTGTCATAACATGCCGATCCGTGATCAGAACTCCCCCGCAGTACGACTCGAAGCCCTCAGGGGTCACTGAGGCCATCCACGGCCATTCCCTCACCGAGGTGGGCCGGGCACCCACCAGGCGGGTGGCTGCTCTTGTGCTGATTCCGCATCCTGAAGAAGAACAGAGAATGATCAACCATCATCAAATCATCATCATCATACTTATAAGTTGTCAATGGGGATGATTGGATTAAGTGGCAATATCGAGATCTTGGGCTTCTATTCTGTTCTTCTATTCTTCTATAAGGGGTTGAAGTGCCTGCACGTGACCCACATGTGCGGGGCCTTTGTGCATGTCCCCTTCTCCCGCTCTCTTATTTTAGCCAGCCCAACTCCTGCACCAGCTGGAGTAGGAGGCCTGGATGTTCAATGTGGGTCGATGATGATTCTCCCAGAATAGCCATCCTGGTTTCAATTGTGGATGGACATGCCAGCAACATGTGCTCGACCGTCTCTTCCACTTTCATGCAACCCCTGCAGGGCTGTCGGTTGCACCTGTAATTGTCAAGTTAGTGTACAATGGCCTTTTATATGGCCTGTTAGTATTTTTATTTTGCTGCACGGCAGCCTTATTAGGTAGTTAGTAAACCTATGGTTATACTTGTTCAATTCAATTTTTGGATTAATGGCTTCTACTGTGGATCCCTTTATAAATAGTGTTGTGCTTTGCCCGGTCAACTATATATTATCTTTCCTTTTCCATAAGGTTTGCTGAAATAAATCCCCAGGTCTTGGATGTTTACATTTTTGTGAACGTCGCTTTATCTGGTTCCCACGCACGACTCAGGGTATCCTAGAGAGTAGACTCAGGGTATCCTAGAGAGTAGACTATTTACGACATTTTGTCAAGGTATATTTGTTGTTTGTAATTACATTCTCGATCGATGGACATGCGTTTTATAGGGGTACACGAAAAATACGACATTTTTGTGAATTTCAACAGTAGGTACCCCAGAAAGGTTCGATGTTATTTATGTTATGTCATGTAGTCGAAATCTTTATGTTTAGCTCATATCAAACCCCTAGACAACAAGCAATTCGCTAACAGTTTTACTTGAAAAGTCACGAAAAGATCCGTGCGAACGATTAGCGAATCGCATAATTGTCTTCGGGCGCAGGTCACCTCTGTTCTCAGCTCTAGTTATCCTGGTCAGCGCGTCGTTCCCCTCGTCCTTCAGCGCTGTGGCTGGCAGGTCACCGGCCAGTCCCTCTTGACCCTGCCCGGTTGGGTCGGGGCAGCAGATGCCTATTGTTCTGTGGAAGTTAAGTTGAATCGTGAGGGAACCTTCTGTCTCCATAGATGCGATGGGCTAGGCCCCTGTCACGCAAACGGAGTAATTGTATGTGGTGGCAAAAGCTGTGTGGAAAAGGCCTATGTTTTGTTTAAAGTTAAATGCTTGAAAGATAAAGTAATACCTCTACCTCTCTAATAAAGTTCAAGTTAGACGTCATACTGGCGCTATTGAAATTGAATCTGTAGTAATCTGTAGTATGATACAGAAATGCTGATTTTGAGTTTGAGTTGGCAGTTGAGATTCTTTGATTGATTATGACCCTTATATATGTAAAGATCTACATGTCATGTGGTATAATATTTGGTCACCCTTGACCAAATCGTTGCAATCAAGTAATGTTAGTTTTAATAGCACATTAGCCAAAGCATTATCACAATACTATTCACATTCCTTAGTTAAATGTATGACAATGATATTGTGTAATCGATGGTGCTATAGCACCGAAATGCAGTACGTAGGCGACTGATTAGCTGCTTTGCTTCCTACGCGCGCTTTCAACATTACGCGAATTCCTCGGAAGATTGCCACAGCAACACAGTTTCATGGATTCCGTTAAATAAATCAACGACGAGAACTCAATGAGATACTCTTAGGGCCGATTTTTCAACCTTCAGGTAACGTTTATCTAGACCGCTGTCCGTATAACATAACTGTGGTATAACTTAGGAATTTGAAATTTCAGAGGCACAAGAAATCATGTCAAATAAAGGAACTGTAACTAGGGATTCAAAAATATACCAAGTCATCAGCTAGCCCATTGCCACACAACATGTGGGTAGGTAGATATTAAAAATTTATCACAGTAACCTCCGTAGAGAGATAAATTTATTTACTTATCTTATTGGTACATGGCCAGCACCGGATTCGAGTTTGCATCTCCTGCGTGAGAAGCGAGCGTGAAGTCACTCGACCACTTTGAAGATTCCTGTTCCCATAACACATTTGATTTAGCTTAAAGTCGTGTCGTGTAGTACTCACGAAGTGCCAATAACGCATAGGTAGTCCATATAAACCATATTGTCTTGCAGCTCCTCTTGCCCGCACTGGTGAAGATGCTTGCAGTGGCCGGGGCGACCGCTCGGGTGCACGCAGGGCTCGAACGAGGTCATCGTCTGTGGATAATTCACTGGCATTCATCATCATCATCATCAGCCTGTCAGGGTATCCGCTGTTGAGTACATAGCTATACATTTTAATTGTTATGTGCCCATTTACACTGACGAGAGGGGGACACTCTTCATTTTCAGCATTCTTGCATCCACAGCATATGTCCATGCTTCCCCAAATTGACCGCCATTTCGGGCGCTCCGGTATAGATTGACTTGCGCCTTTTTAAACCCTGACTAAATAAAGGGGTGTTATTTTTAAATCCGTCCGTCCTGTCCGTGGCAGCCCAGCGGTGAAACGGATTCTGTAGGTAGAGGGTAGTAGACATTCCAACGAATCGTAAGCTACGATTCTTCTTATCCATGTTTTATCAAAATCGGAAAGTTACCTATCAGCATAACAAGACAATTCCCAACAGACCGCTGGACTACACGTGTATGTTTAGAGGTAGATAATTTCATTTCATTTCACCGAGGCACATGGAAAGAGACTGGCTCTATTGGAGTGGCAGAGGAACATCGTTTCGCAGTGATTGGTCTAACGTAAGTAAATGATGAAGGTGCTGAGTGCGTGCGTGAAAGTGTGCGTGTATGTTATTAACTTATTACCTCACCCTCGGTCAGTTGCACGTAACGTTTGTCTCGACCGTGCTTATCTCCAGATGATTTCAGATCCTGCCATGCCGATCCGGTCTGCGGAACTGTAATGAAGCCACCGTCATCACTTGGTATATTATTAGCTGCTTCCCCACCAAACGATCCATCTTGGATCGGACGATCCGCGATCCACGATCCGCGATCCAGGATCGATCGCGGAGTATGGACGGCTTGGAGGAACGCGGCCTTTCCTAAGATGGACGGTGGACCGCCGAGCGCCTGAAAATTGACAACTGGATCGCACGCGGCGGGGAGGTCACGATCCAAAGTGGACCTAGGATTGCGCGAGGCACGTCCACACCTCCGCTCCTGTGGAGCGCGATCCTGCCGCGCGCGATCCGGAGCGCGTTTGATTGCCCGGTGGGGAAGCAGCTATTTAAGCTACCGCATTCGCGTTTTGCGATTTAAATATGTAAAACAATAAATTGGATGCACGAACCCCTCCCCCCACATCCGTGGTCGTCAATGGAATTGTCTTAAAAATTTGGGCAGTGGTTTAGCCCACGGCCCCATGCTCTACATTGCAATTTACAACATGATTGATGTTTAGTCACGGCGGGCGACCGCTTCAACTATTTTGTACTCTTACCGAAATGGGATAGCCCATTAAACTTACGACTTAATTGTCTTCCATGGATAGTAAGCACTGGCACAATTAAAAAAGTTAGTAACAATGTCCACATGGTGGCTACTGAAGTCGCACTGCCAATCACAATCACCATTTAGGTCGAACGGAAACTTCGGGTGATACTGTGGATTTTGAGTGATCCACCGTCCACAGGAAGCAATGATAAACTGCATGAGTAGGCATGTAGTTTTAAATAGAATATATGTACTGTAAAGATACACAGTTATATAAAATCGGAAGATCGGTATTTCAATTTGTTCCGTTGTTGTGGGGTAAAAACCCTTGCAACCCCGTATGGGAAAAGGTGTGACGTTTGTTGTTATTGTTCTGGTAATAGCAGATGTTAAGTTGCGCCCACATTTGTACCTTTGTTGAAGATGATTTAATTTCACCCTGTATAGTATTGTCGTGTCGAATAGAGACATTTTATCACTTGCCCTAGCAATTAGATACCTACTCTGGCAAGCTCAAGCTACAATGTTAATGTTAACATACTTACATCAAAATATAAACAGCGCTCTGGGAATTCAATCAGCTGGTTAGGGACCATGATTAACAGAAAGATCATGTAGAGCACCTTTTATTACTACCTGCTAAGGTCTGCCAACTACTTTTTGCCGCAGGAGTGACAGCTAAATTGCGATGTTTTCTAAGAACAAAATATACCCCTTTGATTCGATACTTCTTCATTTTTGTCGAGATGTGGTATTATGATTAGTTTTTTGCGATCGTAAGCTAGCTAGCTAGGTACCATCGGATGTGCAAAGTGATTCGCGCTTATTACTAGATAAACCAATATATTATATGCATGTAATAGTAATAACATGCATTTTGCCGTATTGGTCGGGGTTCGTGAGAGGATCTGGGTCAAAAACCCGACCGAAAGAAAAATATTTGTCCTGTTTCTAGACACAGCTATGTATGGTGTCGCCAAACAGAACCAAATGTTTCCAGTCTGCTTTCTCCCTGGATAGAAGTAGCAGTGGTATAGACTTATTAAAGTACGTTTTTCTATAGAACCTTACCTTGCGTTGGCGGGCCTAGTTCATAAATAATAACCGCCCTTTACCGCATTTAATTTAATAAGAATCGGAAATCGGCTGTCCGTAAGATCACGTCCTTTCTATAGATGGGCGCTGGTAATAATTCCGAACCACCCAACTCGGAAAAATTATAAAAATTGGAATAATTCTGGAATTATTACGAATCCTTCCCACTTGGAAAATGTCTGTTATTATGGGGAAAAATATATTTTGATAAGATATTGCATGGAAACGTGCCTAAGTCGGTAGAAGACTATAATGCCAACAAAATTTTGCAAAGGATTACAAAATAAATTTTGGCACTCTGGTATTAAAAATATTTCGCTTATGTGACACTTGAGGACAATTTTCCTCATGTCTTATTTTGTTAGTATAAATAATTCTCTATCGACGTGTGCGGGTTTCAATTCAATATCTTTGTAAAATACCTTTATTTTATTTTCTCACCAAGTGGAAGGATTCGGAAGGATTCGTAATAATTCTGGAAGGATATCGGAATTATTACAAGAACTGGAAAAGTTCCGGGTGATTCCCCATCTATACGTCCTTGTGAAATGCCAACAGTCACCGCCCGAGTTGGTGTTGGCGATATTTTGTAACAAGTATTTAAATAAATTGGCGCCGGCGACTAAATCAATACTGTAGACTACCTACATTGCAGTATTTGCAATGCAAGCAACATATAGGTTTTGTTAAATACAGGGCGAATTATCTAAGAGTGCTCAGATGACCAGTCCCGAAGTATAATTATTTTTAAATCACAAAAACAAAAAAACGGCGGTTTAAAAAATATCATGATATATATTTAGAATCCATAAATTATATTCCTTCATATAGGTATATGGTTTTAGCTTGGTTCATGACTATTTCGAATAAAGTACCAAAAGGTCTAGGAAAAAGTACACATCTCCTTTGGTATGCAAGCACGTCATTGCACCTCATAAAAACTCCGAAATCTACAACTTATTTATTTATTTATGACTTTAACCCCCGTACCCCCTAAATCTGGGGTGCAAAGATTGTATGAAAAACTGAATTTTAGGGTACTTTTAGGGTGTTTTGCTGGAGTTAGTCCTATATTATTTTTGTACGAAACCCTCTAAACGCGAGTCCAACTCGCACTTGGCAGCTTTTTTTCTTTGTGATAATTGTGTAGTATCGTTGACATTTAAAATTTCCTTAATAATATTGCATGTACTAATAGTGTGTTTACTTTAGTGTACTTTCTTAGTCCAATAATTGAATAGGTAGCTAAGTAATAGGAAATTATATTTTGAGCTATTTAAAAGGGGGGTTGGGGTTGCCGATTGGCGTGTTGATGACTGGAGAACTTCTTTTAAGACGCAATTTTGGGAGGGGAAAACCCACACGTTAGAAGAGAAATAAAAGCGTAGTTGTAAAATACATCGAAAGTTTTGTGGTGAATGGAGAACAATTTTTTAAGACGAGGGGTTATGATAGAGTTAAAAATGTAGTTAATATACCAAGTGGTTTTGTGGTACGTACCTCGAAGAACGATGAATGACGGGGGCTTGGGGGGCAGAGCAAGTTATAATTTAACTGTTCGATTTATTTTTTTCATCCAATGAACCCTTCAACTTGGCCAGACGTGGGCGAAGCCGCGGGTTAAAAGCTTGTCATGAATAAAAAATCGATATGACTTTTCTTGTGAATAGACGTTACAAATTCGTTCGAGATATTCGTTGAGAATTGCCGGTATTCTTTATAATCAAAACTCATTATTCGAAAGGCTGCATTCAGTTGGATCTTGACAGAGGTCGTTTAAGGTTTGACAGGGTTTGACAGGCTTGAGATTTTTGACAGGCAGTGATAGTGTTGCGTGAAAAATAATGATTAACTGCTTTCGCGATCGGACCGATATGGTTGGCCAATTAGAAAGGTATAATTATGTGTGCTGTGCAGGTACTGTAACTTAATAATCTCAAGAGATAAACAACAATAGTAGTTTATGAAACTGTTGTTATGTGCAGTTTCATACACTACTTTATCTACTCTCATACTTAAGTGTCTCCCCTTCAAAAATCAAAGACAAAACAACAATATTTCTACATAAATCAACGATCAAAACGTTGTCACGTCACGTTGTCGTTTTGTTGCCGCCGAAACCCAGCATATCACAGCGCATGCGCGGAGCATGGGCCACAGTATCAAACCTCAGACCAATGAACCTCTTTGTTTAAATCTTCCTGCCTCCAAGAACTAACCAAACACTGAGTGGCTGTTTGGTTGTCAACTAAAGCAAAAAAAAACAACAAACTTTCCAACGATACAGACTATCAACACCTTGGCTGTACGGTTTCAAGACCCTTGCCTTTTCCAAAAAAAGTAGAACTGTATCGTTATGGAAAGAAGTTTAATAATGAAATTAGTTTTGTTCGGGAAGTAGTGTTATTATTAAAAAAAAAAAATATTGTATTGCGTTTATAAAGTACGTCATTATGAATTCGATTTCAAGTTTGTAATTCTAACTTTGTGACATGAGAGTAGATAAAATATCATTCCTAACACCAGTAACATGTTTTATTGTAGGTACCTACATTGACCATTTTATTGGTTTCGTAAACTGACTGAACTGAAATTGTCACATAATACCTATCAGGCAATTTACAACTATCCCAAAGTTCTTCTAATCTTTAGCTAACGCACCATATAATAATAACACCACCACAATTATTTAGAATTTGTAAGTACTTTTTTACAGAAGTTTAGCAGACGCATTTTAAAGTCCTAACAATGTAACAAGCATTCGCTTGCCCATCACGTTCGTTGTTGTACAAAAACTGTTGCGTAATCCGTGGTTGAGCGTGCGCGGGCGCAGGGCAATTAAAAGGTTTTTGCCAGAACCCCAGCTCTCTGGGTGCGTTCGATGTTGAGTGTTACATCCATAATTCCAACATGCAAGACATGACCCATGTCTGTCTAATTCCAAGCCCAAGCACAGTGTTCGTTTTCCTTTTCATTTTCAGTGTAAAGCACAGGTAGGTATTTTTTATTGTACAGTAAAATCAAAGCAGTTTATTTGACGTCTGGTGGTCACTTTTCCGCAACGTTCAGTCGATTTGAGTTAGTAATAAGTGTATGTTTATTTCTTCTACAACTTGGTGTGGTTTATCTCTAGGGTTCCGTACCCGAAGGGTGCCAAACGGGACCCTCCGGAAGCCTCCGCTCTCTGTCTGTCCGTCTATCCGTATGTCACCAGGCTGTATCTCATGAACCGTGATAGCTATAGGTAACGCCATCCACGACGACGCGTGACGACGTAGCTATTTGCATCTTTCTTTTTCATCGAGGCACTCTGCTGAAAGACAAAGATGCAAATAGCTACGTCACGCGTCATCGTGGATGGCGGTACCTATAGACAGTCGAAATTTTCACAGATGATGTATTTCTGTTGCCGCTATAACAACAAATACTAAAAAACAGATTATAATAAATATAAGGCTCCCAAACAACAGACATTATCTTTTTGCCGTTTTTATAGATAATCGGTACGGAACCCTTCGTGCGCGAGTTCGACTCGGACTTGGCCCGTTTTGTCATAACATATTTTGGTTGGGATTGCGACTGTTAGTTAGAAAGATTTTTAAACACGTCAATATATATAATTCAAATCTTTCATTCTCATTTTTTTGTTTTTGAGCACAAGCACAAGAGGTCAGTCCACACCGCAACGCAGTCGGTAGCCGGTTTACAGTTACCGCCGCGTCTCCTTAGATGGAGAGTCGTCTGAACGGTGCAGGAATGCATCAATATTGTGCGCCTGCGCTGCTGACAGTGTCAAGGAACTGCTCTCTCTCTTCTCTTCCTCGATTAGGCTGGATTTTAAGTAACTAAAATTAATAATAATGGAGATTAGCTCGCCTTTGTACATGTATTCCATTTTCCATTCTAAGTAATTTCCTTACTCGGTAAGTATTTACGATGTGGATGAGCAGAGATCCAGGTGGTAGCAGATGGCTCGTACGACCACTGTTCTCTCATTTACGAATATAAAATACCCAATTTTGCAGCATAGTGTTATCTAAGTTCACAAAAAATGTATGATTGTAAAGCTTGGACTGTCTTACAATTTCAATTTGTCATGTTTTTTCCGTCGTATCGCATACACAGACAATGTTATAAAAATACAGTCTGGACCAAAGTGGCTGGGCTGACTACTCTAGTTAACTCTTGTGCAGAGTTTTAATATTATGTTCAAGAACTATCTGCTACCATACCATTACAGAAAACCGCATTAAAACACGTTCACCCTAACTAACTAACACCTGACATCCCTCTTTTTCGACGTCGGCTAAAAAGGGTCCAAAGCTAACAACATTGAATGAAACCTTCATGTATTGTAACTCAAATCTTCGACGGCGATTCTTTTAACAAAAACCGGATGCTTCGATCCTGTCGGAACGCATCATCCAATCCGTCCGTGTAGTAACCACATCTGGCGCACGATTCGCATGAATGAGAGACGCGTGCTCATGCCATAGAGAGTTTGGTAAATGTAGAACTGACTAGTATATATTTGTTTACATCTTTGCACCTTCAACGATAGTATGGTTTCTTTTTACTTCTGTACCTGACCTGAGAGGAAATTTTAAGAAGGTGTCGGTCCCTAACGGTCTTGAACACAATATGACTACAAGGGTAAACATATCAGAAGAGTTACCAGATACCTAAAGGGATTGTTACTTTTCTGTACATATACATTCTACCACACCCCACGACTAGTAATAACTAAGTAGGTACATCCACAGTGAATTACTGAATGACAACAAGGAACACTGGCCAACATCAAAATATATATTTTTGAAGTAAAACTTCTTGGGGCACGGGGGTAAAATTTATTTAACCTCTCAACTGTGGGTTATTCATATATTTGCTTTTCAATTGATACTAGCCGGGTGCTATCACGAGTGGCTAAGAAATGTAACGGAAATTGGAATCGGTGACGTCAGGGTCGGCTGAAGACTTTTAAAACCGCAACTATTTTCAATACGGTTTTTAACTAATCAGATAAGATAATAATACATTCGTACAATAAAGAATGTTAATTAGTGAGAGAAAAACCTGATGAAACGTTAACAAATAAAAATTATTTTAAGCATTCTTCCACGAGTTCTTGATTTCCGGTATGGCCAAGATGGCGCCGCCGCCGCCGCCGCCGCTGGCTGGGATAAACCCTGATAAACCTGAGGGATAAACAAAACCAGTGACGTGACCAAAAACTACTTCGTTCAACCTCTTTGTTGGAACCGGAACTTATGTTTGACAGCTGTGCGATGCGATCCATACAGTTTGTAAGAAAAGAGTTTCATCAATGTCACACGGGTCGATATGGATTTCTAAAACAAGCAAAGCAATGCATACATTTGAGCGAGACGGCTTAAAGACGTGACGATGGTATATAATCTGAGCGAGATGCAAATAGTAGTGACACTATTGAATGAGTTAAGTATATCACCACGAGCGCGACAAATTGTAGATAAGGAATGGTGGGGGAGGCAGTCGCTCACGTCCGAAGGAATTACTTGGAACCCACAGCCCTTCACGTCCTTCCCGGGTAGTGCTAACGAGCGACAAATCATCATAATCATAGTCATCAAATCATCTCAAGACATTATAATTTCCAGGTTCTCAAATGAGAACCTGACCACTTGACACTGGCAAAATTAACCTCAAAAGAGGTTAGGACGCCATTAATAAAAAGAAGAAGAAGAAGGAATGGTGGGAAATAAATGACATGACGTATTAAAAGTAAGTACAAGTATAAAATAATTTCAAATAATCGGACGTCTGAAACTTAAAAGTAACTTGAAGCAGAGATTGGATCTCAAAATTGGAAATTTAAATCTCTTTTAGTATAGGTAGGTATAGGTGTATAGTATAGGTACCACTTAATGATCTAGCTACAGAAGTTTTACTTCTAACACGTGTACGGTGCTACACGCGTATCTTTTTCTTCAATTAGTCCTCTAGCGGTTAATAGCGTTTAGCGGTCAGTTGTAAACTTGTAATGTCTCCTGTCGTACAAGGTATAGCCCGCACAGCAAGAGCTCAAAGTAATGGCGTACTTATATTCCCAGTAAAATTGTATTGTCTACTACTGCATTGTACGATTGAGATTTGGCAGAAGATTCAGAAATCGTAATTATAAGAAAATGATACTACTTGAGGACCTGTGTAAGCTCCAATAATTTAATTGATGAAATTTTATTGATTCCCAACAAAAGATTATGTTATGTATGACCCTCGGTAACCCGTTAACGGATTAAACTTGGCTAACATGCTAACTTATTCGACGGAAGCCAATCCCATTCAACGTCTGCGCTGCGTCGACGCAGAATAGTCGGTCGAAGAAATGGGAGCGATAGAAAAGCAACAGGATATCGGCAGCGTACCTAACCCCTAACTTGCTATTTCCTTTTTAGGTGGGAGCTAACGAGTACCGGGAGATAGTTAGCGGACCCTGTATAGAGAATACTGAGATGACGGAATGCCTCGATGTGTCCTTTGGCCACAGAAGAGATAATAGTACTTTGGCGTAGATGGACTGGATTTTGTGTTATTCGGTTTGATTTGTTATGTGATTTGGGGAGATTTTAGGGAAAGGGTTGTACCTATGGATGGACCTATATGAAAAATGGGAATCACACTGTCACTGTTGTATATGTATCATGTGATACACTTTTCCAATTGAATTGAATTGTTGTACTTTTCATGTATTAATGTATC
The DNA here is from genome assembly GCA_963457715.1 of Argyresthia albistria. Lineage (NCBI taxonomy): Eukaryota > Metazoa > Arthropoda > Insecta > Lepidoptera > Argyresthiidae > Argyresthia > Argyresthia albistria. The sequence goes on along the minus strand of OY735270.1, from coordinate 6,598,285 downwards.
TAATCCAACTGTCCATACTATAGTATTCCTACTGGGGCATAACTATATCATTAAAGGTGACAAAGGCATGCGTTATGTACGGTCGCCTGCGCCTAAAAGTATACAAGCAGTATAAGTGGGATTCACTCGTTATTATGACCTGCCCGTATACTTTTATACGCAGGCGACCGTACTTATGGTATAAGGAAGGCAAAATGCTAGTAAAATGCAAAACGTGTCTTTAGCACGGACAATCTATGTAAAGATATATTTTATTGTAAATTGCTATTATGTGACTAACAGACATTCAACGCACGATGAATTTCGGATAAAGTTATTATAATGGATTCCAAACACGTAGGTCGACGCCTATTGTATAATCGGCAATAATTTGCATTGAATATCTTTGATCCAAAATCTGTCTACAATTTGTATATTTATCACATTTGATTGTTAAATCCACGTTAAATCGATGATAATTATTACTATTATAATACCTGTTTCTGTAAGTAGTAGGGCAGGTATTATAATTTTGACACAATATAACATAATTTTGAGTCATAAAATAATTATTTTAATAAGTTTATATATAACTTTATATCTTTTATATCTTACTAGCTGACCCGGCAGACTTCGTACTGCCTCAATTTAATATGAACTTTATTGAATAGCAATAAAGTTCAAATTGACTCTAGAAAACGATTGACTCTAGAAAACGTTTGTATGGGAAATAGAAAAGGGCTGTTTTTAGGGTTTTCCCGGAAATTATTCGTTTTTTTCTCGCCTTTTAAACCTTCCCTAGACCTCCACGAACATTTCAAGACTAAGATAAGATAAATCCGTTCAGCCGTTCTCGAGTTTTAGTGAGACTAACGAACAGCAATTCATTTTTATATATATAGATAGATAGATAGATAGATAGATAGAAGATAGATAGATAGATATTGTCTAAATCCATTTTGGGCACTCTAAAATGCATCCCAATTCCCAAATACATTTTAAACGAAGTTCTTTCTTTGCATAATTTGTTGATAATCCTATCAGATAGAGATACCTGCCTGCTACTTATGTACATTACGTAGAGGTAGATTAAAAAACCGCAGTGAGATATTTATTTCACATGGCTGTAAATCAAATGGCGTTAGACATAAATGCCATTTTATATCAGATTAGTAAATCAAATATGTTTTAAGTATTCTGACGACACGGCTTATTGGTAATGGTGATACCTGTTGACTCATGCTTTTAAGACTAGGTGGATTATGTTGAACATAGGCAACAGATAACAATACTTATCGCCTGGACTTCGCTAACAAGTATTCTATGACAGTGACATGACAATGGCTATCCACTGAAGGTAGAATCAAAGGTCTTTATTTTATTACTTACTGGTAGATCATAGAGTGAATTATATATAGAGTCCGTAGATATTTATGTGTTGACTGAATATTATTAGTATTATTATTTTTACAATGACTGAATTTTAGCAATTTTAATTTTAATGTAATTTAAAGGATGATGGGCAAAAATGTATGGAGCCTGGTATAGCAACCAATAACTTCGACACACATGCGCTTCGATAGGTCTTTTCACTTGACGCTACACGTGCTAGGGCGCTTGACTCAAATATTTGTCCTTATGTATAAAAATCCATCCTGGGTTTGCTGGAAGAGATCTCTCTTTAGAGATAAGCTTACCTTTGTAAATTACTTCTCTGTATTTTCTGTTTTTTTGTCTTTTATGTGCAATAAATATATACGAAATATACGAAATAACACTATTATCATAATTCTCTCATTATTGCCCCCCCCAGGTGATAGAGAAGGCTTAAAACTAAGTAAACAGGGCGTTTGTATATCACTATCGCCAGATGGCGATATAAAAACGCCCTGCCCACTAAGTAGGTATTTAAACAGGAATGGTGTGGGCTAGATTTGGCTGAGTTAAAGGAGCATGCCAATGCACTTTGCCAGGGTGTTGGAGTATGGCCTAATTCCCTGTCGCGTAGATTAGTGAGAGGAGACCTATGTCCAGCGGTGGGACGTAACAGGCCGATGATGATAATAAAAGGAGCATGAGAAATAATAATAAAACCTTTATTAATTATTTTTATTTAGTGATGGTCTATAAGTACATTATTTAGAAACATTGCCGGTGCAACAACCAAATTCTGCGGATGAGCGTGCTTTTTTTTAACAAGTCTTACTCAACACAAGAAAAGCATTGTGGGGTAATGAGTGATTTCTGCTGTCACAGCAGATTCACAGTCACACTCACAAGTACACAACCATATATCAGCAATAGTTTAGACAAAATACAATAACAAAGCGTCAAAAGTAATTACTCGGAATCTAACATTTAAACCAATATAACTCAAAACCGACAACGAATCAAAGAAAGCCGCCATATTGTTTTTTGTTCCACATGAAAAGACCTATCCAATGATATATCACACATGGCTATTGGTGGGTTATACCAATCTGCCCATTGTCCTTTTGTACCATTTTATGTACGATGTATGGGTTGTTACCTGAAATAAACGTTTATTTGATTTGATTTAAATACAACTGGTACACATGATTTGTCGCCTCTTCTCACCGTTGGACTGTTTTAGCTAGATATAGAATAAGAATAAGAATATATTTATTTAGAAAGCAAGACTTAAAGCTAGGTTTACAAGTTATCGTTTGTGCAAAAACAATTTATACAGGAGTTTGACTGCGGCCCCACACTAGCTGAGCCTGTATCGTGGGTGCTATACTATGTAGGTAGGTAGATAGATTAATCATCAGTCGTCATCAAGCAAGCAACTTCATGGTGACAGCATTTTGGTGCAACAAACGCAATAAATAACGGCGGTGTGTATGAAAAAGGCACAGAAAGTCCAGCCGTCACGTCGTTGTCGTCGTCTCATGGTCACTGATCCATCATTTTGCAAGCAGAATCTAGACCTTTACCACAGAAGAGATAATAGTACTCCGTACAGAACGGCCACTCCCTTGCCCGCGCTGATTCAGATACCGCACCCCACCCCAGGCCACCCCTGGTGTCAAAGGATTGGTTAAAGAATCAATAGACAGGGCTGAACGCCGGACGAGTGACGACGCGTATACTAAATATCGCCGCATTTGCCGCGCCACCAGCCCTAGCAAAGTTTACGCACACATTTGCACGTATACAAATATCATTTGGTTATGTAGTAGTAATAGGTGATTAATTTACGAGCGTTCTATGGCGTGTCCGAGGTGTGCCTTTACTTTGTACATAATAAATAATAATATATTGTACGAATAAGCAAGTGCATTAATAACCACAGCGGATTATATGCCCTTCCAGCGTCAGGGTCAAAGTTAAACCACTTGGACCAGCCGGCGGCGGCGGCGGCGGCGACGGTAAATAATGTAATAAGGAAATGAAGCTATTAATCAATAACAATTAGCATGCAGTGAAGTTTTACTCTCGCTTGAGTAATTGCTCTTTCCACTTTGCACAGGGAAGAGCTTATTTATGGACCCAACACGAAGCTCACTTACCTAGGTAGTTTATGGAAAGCGTTCAATCGTCTGTTTATCGCTTGGTAACAAAATTCAAAATCATAATGCTAGCTCATGTATTAGACGGGGCGCAGGTAAATGTAAATGAGATTGTATATTAGTTAGAGGGTTAATTTTGTTGGAACAAACTATCACAGAGAATTTTCATTACTGACTTATCGATAGAATCATGAGGAAACCTCCAATATCCTGGGCGATGGGTTAGTTAGTATTTATTTATACTTTATTGCACAAAATAACACATTTTACAATTGAAGTGGACAACATATGGCAAAGGCGAGCTTATCTCTATTAAGAGATTTCTTCCAGCCAACCTAGGATGGACAGGAAATAATTTAACAACAGTTAGACCCATGTGCACAACATTAAATAAGTTAAAACAATAAACTGCTTAACCATACGTACCTACATAAATACCAGACTTATAGATATAAATATGTTAAGCAAATATACCTAAATAAAAGAAGTACTTCAATTTAATACGGTAGAGAAAGATAGTGTTCTTTCAACCGACTTTTAAATATGTTGAGTGACGGACTGTCTCTAATAGCGTTGGGGAGTTTGTTCCAGTTTGTTAGTTAGTACCCCCCTGTCACGAAAAAAGGAGTCACGAGAGAATCACGAAAATTTAATAACTGGCTAAAAGTGAGCATAGTCGCTCGTGCCTTTGCCACACCGAATGGCGAATAACATGAAGCTGGTTATATCCATATACCTTCCTCTACTTTGATGTTACAGTTGGTCAATATTATGTATTATCGCCACTATCTAATACTTATTACCTACTAGAAGCGGAGATAAAATATTGCACTTCAAGATACTCGTAATTTATAAGCTCTTGTCGTGTCAGTAGTTTTCTGTTAATTACACAGACAAGGGAGCATTTATCCAGTGGAGAGCGCATAAATACATTTTCCTTTGAAACACAACTCACCAATTTACGGGCGGCGGCGGGGGACGAGGTAAGAGAGCTGTGATTGGTCAGCCGCTGCGAAACTGTTGGCGGCCCGTCTACGTACATAGGTTGCGTATGCGAAAGTTTGTTGAATACAACAAAAGCTTGGCGAGCCGCATTCCCCCGCAGGCGCAGTCAATTGGATATTAGTCTCTGCACCAGACACGTAAGATCGATTGATAAGTGGCTGCGCGTTCCGAGAAAATCCGGATTAGGGTTACTAAGTAGGATACAAAAAAAAAACTAGAAATATAGCCCATTCCGTGGGAATTACTGATGTAATTACCTATGCTGAAGTACTTTTATATCTTCTATTACTTGATCTAAGTTGACATAGATTTTGAGCCTGTTTTAGATTTGTACAGTTTTCAAATATTTATTTTATTTGATAATCATCTCCAATATGTAATGTAATATAAAGGTACTTTATTGTGTTGTTCCTAGCTCTTTAAATGTAATTTTAAATAATATGTAGCTCAATATGAGATTAGTGATACTTACTTATTTTAGTTAAGACTAAAGTAGAGAAGGTAATAATATTTCTTACAGACACAACAACCAACATTAATAAGAGTTTGACGCCACGGATAAGATGAATCTAGTTGCACGAAACGATTTTGAAGATGTCACAACTATACAGGGTGACATTTAATTAGCTGACCATATTTTGGGGAATGATAGTACCCACCATTATGAACTTTCCCAAGAAACATATAGACGCAAATGAAAAAAATTGCCCCGATCAAGTTACTTGGGAGACCCAACATTTTTTTTCGTTTGCGACCTATGACCGTCTCTGTGGCGCAGCAGTTGCGCATCTGCCTACCATGCGAGAGGTCCGGGTTCGAATCCCGGCTGGGGACAAAAAAAAAACACCAGGTCTTGGATGTTTACATGTTTGTGATGTCACTGTTTCTGGTTCCCACGGCACAGGGTATCCTAGTATGGGGCCAGAAGCAATATATGTTTGTAAATGTTTATGGTATGTTCATGTTATTATGTAAAGAAAGATACCTACAAAATATGAAATATACTAAATATTATATTTCTTAAGGAAATTTCTTCATAAAGATGGGTACTATCATTCCCCAAAGTATGGTCAGCTAATTAAATGTCACGTGTAGAGCAACACGGCCTTCGTCACAACTATAATTTACTGGCGAGAATATCAAAGTATTTTCATTTGTTTCTAATGCTAAGGATATGCTTTTTCAAAGTTTCGTACAACTCAGGGTAAGCCTATCCGGACATTGTGAAACAGGCCACAAATGGTACAAATCAGTACTAACTGTACTTAGTGACTTCTTTCACACAACAATGCATCGCGTGACAAAATCAAGCCAAGTAATAGCTGCACTTAATATAAGGAAATTTTGAAACTTCATTACCTGTCATCATCATTAGGTGAAGCTATTCTACCAGAGCATGAGAAAGCATCTTGAGCAATGGCGACTCTACTCTCGAAATTACACAATAGACATACTTCTACCAAAACCATTGTTTATGTTATCGGCATTGTGAATAATCTTGTTTCTAATTCGATAGTATAAATACTGGATAGGATACCTGCGTACAATTGTTTGCCAACGCGCCTTGCTATAACCATGGGTAATCAATTGGATTATACAATGGTAATAGTTGATCTACTTACCTAAATTAATGTCAAAACCTAGGTACCCTAGATGTCTCCATAAAATGCTACTGCTGATTCTCAGTTATTTGTTATTGAACTGGCGCTAACGTTCACAATAGCTGTTGACTTGGAGTAAAGAAAAATCAATAATATTATGCAAATTAAAGCATAATCATAATGAGTAACCAGAAGTTACGGTGCTTCACATGGTTTCATTCCCAAGACATTCGAATCAATCGTTCTTGATGTTATGAAGTAAATTACGGAAGGTAGGTACGTAAATTATAGAGCGTGTGAATCTCTAACTACAGTTCAACCTTGGAATTTTATAAAATCCCTTTATTAAGCTAAATCCCTGATCCTATTATTTCCATGCGACATACCTACCTATGCATGAAAATGACTGGCATGGCAAAACATTACCGTCCTTCAGCCGCGGTTAAAAATGAAGTTCCTACATAAAATATCATGTTGATGGTTGATGTAACTTTGTTATGAAATGTACTAGATAAGGTATGTGTCACGTTACTAAAGTTGAAGAGACGACTAAGTCCGGGTCTCTCAAGAGACAGATAAACAGTCAGATAACTTTTTTTGACACTATTTGTACGTGTGAAATTTCAAAAGCCCCAGATAAACAGACAGATCAACCCTATCTGAGGAATGAGAGAACGGCACTTAGAAGATTAAAAAATAAACGATAAAGGAATTAAAATAAAGGTAGAGTTAACTAACTAAACAAATTATAAAAAGCCTAGATCGTATTTCAAAAGTGGAAACATACAGACACTTTATAAAGTGCTATGATCTCTATCTTCCTTCATATGTCAAAGCTAAGCCCTACTGAGGAATACACCTATCCAGTAGACAGGTTAACTCAGCTTTATTTATAGTGTAAATGTTAATGATTAGTTTTAATTGCCTTAAATTTATACTAGCAAAAATCGGTAACATAGAAGACGTACCTACTGAAGTGTACTAGTTAGGTACATCTTAAACTTGGATTTTGAAAAGCCATGGTATTGAGACATTGAAAGTTTTCGTCTAAAAACTTATCTTAGTACTACATTTCACAGTAACAATTTTCAGAAATTGTCAGTTCGGTATATTTGGGTTAGGGAATAACAGCGAGTCAAGATCAGGGTGTCCATCAAAATTTAAAGAATGGGAAATGCATTGCCTGTGTTAGTTAGGTAGGTATGTCGATTATTAAAATGTACCCTCGATAGGAGCAATGTCGTTCTTCCGACATGGCCGCCTCTACATTCTACATATATGGTATCACCGTTTACCATCCACTTTCTACCGGACTACACTGGAAACTGGCATCACTGGGCTACTGTACTGTGTGCCTTTGGCAGAGATGGGCGGTGGGAATTATTCCGAATCACCCAGTTTGGAAAAAATCGAAAAGTTGAAATTATTCTGGAATTATTCCGAATCCTTCCATTTGGGTGGGAAAATAAGTGTTAATATTGGAAAAATTAAGGTGTTTTGAAAATATATCGAATTAAAACCTGCACACGTCGATAGAAGACTACTATACCAACATTTTATGTCATAGGGATTTTTTTCCTAAAGCGTCACATAAGCGAGATATTTAATATCATAGAGTGCCAAACGTTTATTTTTGCAAAATCATTCACTCAAATATCTCGCTAATGTGACAATTAAGGACAGATTTCTTTATGACATAATTTGTTGGTATGATAGTCTTCTATCGACGTGTGCAGGTTTCTTTTCGATATCTTTTAAAAGCACCTTAATTTTCCCATATTTACACAAGTTTGATGGGAAAATATGTGTAAATAGTCTAAAATAACGGTGTTTTAAAAATATATCGAATTTATACTTACACAGGTCGATAGAAGACTATCAGAACAACAATTTTTGTCTTGATGAAAATCGATCTAAAGTGTCACATAAGCGAGATGTTAAAGTGACCCGAGTAAAAAATGGCAACACTGGTCAAAAGTAGTGACCCCTGTCAACAATGTTAAGTAACATTATCACCAAGTCTTAAGACTTAATGATTTTGCAAAAAAAGCTTTTGGCAATCTAAAATATCAAAGATCTCGCTTATGTGACGTTTAAGGAAAAAAATCCTCATGATATAAGTTGTTGGTCTAATAGTCCTACATCGATTTGTGTAGGTTTCAATTTAATATCTTTGTAAAACATCTTAATTTTTCCATTTTTACACATATTTTCCCATCAAAATGGAAGGATTTGGAATAATTCTGGAAGGATATCGGAATTATTCCAAAAAGTGGAATAATTCCTGGTGATTGCCCATCTATGGCCTTTGGGCGAAGTTTTATCACCATTGTCAAACTGCTATAACATCTTCGTAATCTGTCTAGGTGTTCCTATTCCTCTGCCACTCGTTTTATGAGCTTTAGTTTTTAACGGCCAATAGATAGGTATGCAGTTACAGAGAGTGTTTGTTGCTATTTGTAAGAAGATTTTGATCTCGATTCTTGGTAAGGATATCTCCTTGGCAAGTTGAGATCTAACTCATAGTTTTATGACAAGGTCGAGCGCCATAAACAGTAATGTAGAGCAGATACCTGTATTTCTAGGGCCTAGGGTCACTCTTTAAACTATAGTGATTAATTCAAAAAACACCTACCATAGTTAATTATAACGTTGGCCGGTCATAGTTTGAATAATATACCCACTAAGATATTGATTAATTATACCGAGTGCCTATTCATCATGCTACAAACTAGAACTTGCATCTACATACATGCGCATACTGTTACAAGGTAGCGAAGTATTGGTATTTGCATCGCATGCAAAAATGCAAACGTGACTAGACAGACGCCTAGAAATAGTAAGCAGAAGTCCATCGACGACCCAAGTGGAAACTAAGGCTTGAAAGACTGTATAAGTACCAATCGACAGGTCAAGGTACCTGTAAAGTACGAGTATAATGGCCCAGCGAGCGTTTACTTCATCATCGTGCAAAACTAATCAAACAGTGATATGTAGGTAAGGTGGGTGATGCGTTAGTTGATCCATGTACCTGCTAGGAAGATGAGATCACTGGTTGGTTATGTTTAATGTGAGATACCTATTGCAATTAGTCTACTATGCTGTATCCGAGTTTCAACTTCAACTCCTAATCAACAGGCCGTACAAAGAACAACTGAAATGAAACAATCTAACATTCAAAACATTTATTTATTAGAGTGGTTTTAGAAGCACCAATCTATCTATTCCTCCCCGCCATGATTTGCACTAGGTACCTACTAGGTATGTGGGATAGGAAAGTCGGGGATTTCAAATATTTCCTATGCTGTTTGTTTGCTTAGAAATTACAATCCAATGCTAAAAATACCACAAAACAAGACTACACGCTGATGACCACAACATTGCACGTTAGGTAGGCTTTTTTTTATCGACGGGTAGGCGACAGTGTGGGTCTTGTTTTGATAAAAGTGGCTGGCGCTGGCACAAAAGGATTTGTTGTGTCAGGCAGGGCGAACCACAGCATGAGCCCTACGGATTATGCATCGACGAACAAGTTCGTGAGTGAGTTGGTTGACCCATTCACAATGATCGCTACCTCTTGCAATGCAACCACACTTTTGAGAAAACTCATCCTCTTCGTATATCGCATCGTACTGATGTGTACTGATCACAGTATTTATCAAGTTAAAGGTTGTTGTAAGCTGTTTCTGGAATAAAAACCTATTTATTATTATTATGGTATTTTTATGATATTTTAATTTCACTCTTGTTCAGAGGTGCTGACGCACGGGCTTACACCAAGTGCTTCTGAATAAATTAAAGTTCTGGTCCTTGCACATAAATTTTACAATTCTGCAAGTGTTCAGCATGGTCGCTTTCTGGAGAAGTATACTAAGTGTATCTGCTAGAAGAAATCTTCATTTTGCGACGCTCTTGTTTGGATTGGTAAGATTTAAGGTTCCGGAATACCTTTATTCTAAACTTAACTGGTCCCGCAGGACTCCGATTAACTCAAGAACAGCCACGCTACTGCTGTCGTGTCCGAGACACAAGACTGCTGCATTCCGTGGTAGTTTTCGCTGTGCTGCCACCAAATGCTGGAATAATATACCACCTTCGTTTCATGATCTGAAATCAGTTAGCTCCTTCAGACACAAGCTCAAGGCACATTTGTTAGCAGCACAAAAAAACAGGTGACAGTAATAGGTACCAGGTCTACCCTAACTCACTAACTCCCGAACGCACAAACTCCACGTATTCCACACTACCTCCATATTTTCACTATCTTATGCTAAATTACACACTTTACCCCAACATTTAACTTAAGATTGTATGATTGTTTTTCTTGTTCGTTTGTTTGTTTTTAACATATGATTGGCTTTATTTATTTTTATTTTCCGATCGTTTCTTGATGTTGCCTTTGGTGCATGGCGGGCGCCACTGGTGCATAATTATGCTCTTTCGGTGTATTTACTTTTACTCGGATTATACATTTAGTTTTAAGTTTCTAGTTTTAGGAAATGGCGTGAACTGAAAACCAGCGTTACGTGCAGCTCACTGCTACACGTAACATATGCTGAATTCAAACCATTTTGACATTTAAACCTTAACCTTAAACTGTAGGTACTATTTTTTTAATTAATATCCCTGTGTTTATTTGTCAAATAAATATATTTCTATTTCTATTTCTTCTATTTCTATCTGGGTATATTTAGTGTTTTGAGACTAGTGTGTAATGTGAATGGAATGACACCTGTGGATAAAATAATTATTGGGATAGTCTTGACGGTCTGAACTTGCCACTGATTATTATTATCGGTTCCGGTTCATGGTTAGCATGCGTATGCGTGCATGGGATTTGAAATTGAATCTCCTCATGTCAGGCGAATAACTAACTATCGTTATTACGGTTCGGTGTTAGGCTTGTCTTGTATACTCCTGGCTCGGACATGTGTGGACGTGGACTAGGTAACGATTTTGCTTCGCCAAGTAACGGTCTGACGTGGGTTGGCTGTGCTGTCACTTACTCCTGAGTTTATACAGGGCTCATACAGGGTGTTTGGTGCATCGTTTGCCAAATTAAAATGGCGGATAGAAGGGGTCATTCGCTATCTCCTAGGTCCACAAAAAAAGTTATGGAACAATTTTTTTTTTCTTTTTTGAAAAATCCTCCAGAATTACTCGTTTAAACTTGAATAAATAAAAAATTTATTAACAAAGCCCGTAAGTTTTTACTGTTATTGGTTGTGTAATGTTGAACGGTTCTAGTGAAATCAAAAATACTTGAAAGTGACATCTAGTTTTTTTTTTATTGACTAACAAGTATTTTTTCAAGTAGTGAAATTCTGGGATCATCTTCATCTTGTAATTTAAAAAAAACTAAAGGAGGTTTTGTTCTTGAAAGTTAAAAAAAGTTCGCTGGTCTATCCTCTTTCTTATGAGGTACAATAATACGGTATTATTGTATTATTAATACCATAAAAATTATTACTTCATTAATTTGCCTTTATCCAAATGTATGCTGTAAACTTGTTGGATTTTCATATTAATCGCTATGGGACTCAAAACCCATTTAGGGTACACATAACACAACTAATTACAGTAAAAACTTGCAGGTATTATCAATATTTATTTTTTATTTTAGCGATTCTCTCTGGAGGATTTATTAAAAAAGTTAAAAGGATTAAAATGACAAAATCCGTTGGGTCCAAACATTTTTTGTGAACATGTTTAAATTGGAAAACGATGCACCAAACACCCTGTATTATGTGTTACGTTGTGTGTGTCATATGTGTAACAGATTAATGTCTATCCGTTTAAATTCGTAGTCGATATTTATTTAGCACAGCTTGCCTGGAAAGACGGTGTGAGTTTCACGTAGGTGAGAATCGCTGTTATGTGATAGGTATAGTGGATCCAACATAGGATGATGTCTGACAGCTGTCAGTATCAAAACACGCCTATGAAGTATCGTATTTTTCGACGGTTAAATGTATAGAGACAATTAACATACTTTATTGGCAAATAGTGACGTGCTACACTTATAATAAGACAAGTTATCGATCTTGACTCGGAACATATATAATAGAATTTTGAAGACATCGACAGAACAAGAAAGATTGGGAGCGTGACGTACGATTCGACTAATCTACCCAGGAACTGATTATAAGTGGGCAATGACATCTGAACATGATAACAATCTACAAGACTGCTCCAGCGAGTCCGAATCAGACTTTGATGATGGTGATTTGGGCTGTGAATCGATTTAACAAGAATAAAAACAAGTTACAACATCCTTTTGTTTGATTTGCTTGAAACATTCAGAAACTTTAGTTAGAATATCGATAATTTGTATCGACACTATCCCTCCCCATGCCTAGTAAAGTCACAGTGACAAGCTGTCAGAGATCATCCTATGTTGGATCCACTATAGGTAGGTGTACCTATAAAATACCTACACAAATCAATCAAAGCAAGCGGATCTGAGCTTTTATGAGAAGCATAAGAACCATTGCACTCGCTCAATACCTCCTGGTGAATGAACCTCTTTGCTTTATTTACCTACACTCTATCCCCAAAACAAATTCGTTTAGAGATCTCCTAAACTAAAACCCTACAAGTGCAAGACTTCGAAATTAGCAATAGGCTTCACCGGAAGATGTCACCGGGGCGGAAGCATGACCCTGGCTATCGACTTGAAATTAATTAGGTGTCTAATGAACATTTCCCATTTAATGGATTGCAGCTTAACAGTGAATTTTTTAATTCCCGGAAAACATATGGCGGCTCCCGGACGTGGTTTTAAGTTACCCAGGTAGGTAGGTACCTACTACTACCTACCTACCTACTTGTTAATGTTAACTTAACAAGTGGACTGAGAAGTTTGCAGAAATAGGGGTGGCTTTCCATGGTTAGGAGAAGCATGAGAGCCATCCCTGCTCACCCCTATTCTTTATCCATTTCATTGTGTTACTCAAGTAGGTAGGTAGGTACTTAAAGATGGATTATCCGGATGGATGTCGTTTTCATGGAAACAAATGGTCAGCATCATACAAACACAGGTTATCATAAACACACGTAATGCTAGAGTACCATCGATATAGAGTACCTACATCTAGGTACCTACTTGCCTACCATCACAAAATCACAATCTAGCGGTCGGTGGCCGCAACTGGCCGCAAGGACGTTTCCGCGCGCGAGCGCAAGGCGGAGGCGTCTGCCTCTGCGCTGCTGCAGAGACTCTTTGGCCAATCAGCGTCCGAGAATCTCTGTGTGCGTGCACGCGCTTGCGTATAGGAAGTGAAGTGACAACTGACAGTTGACACCGATGTTGCCAGTTTAAAGAGAATTCTGTAATCAGGGTATTTTATTGAAGTCTTCAGTGACGTTATTTACATTTTTTATAGGGGTAAAATGTTACTTAACTTCTACCCGGAAGAATTAATATGACACCTTGCTGGTGGCAGTTTGATGGTGCGTTGGTTTTTGTAGTTCTTACATGTCAACCCAACATGAAGGTTCACCTGCCCCGACCCATCACTTCGCCTTGTTAATATTTCGTGTGCAATTCAGATTTTCAACTCTTAGTACATATCAAAAGTAAACAGTAGGTATTCACACATTTCCTATTGCTGTTTTGGCATTGCATAGAATATAATGCCTATACCTAAGGCCTATACCCATAATACTATTTATATACGAAGTAAACTGACAACATCAAATGTCATTTCTTGAAATAATGTTATCATGTTCAGTTTGATAGTGATGTTCTCATTTATTCTAAATATAATGAAAAAGAATAGAGTAATTTATCATCAGAATTTGTAATAAATATTTGTCATAATTTAATATGAGATTGAAAGCATTACGCTTTTTCCCATTTATTTGAGGTGGCAGAAAAAAATTGTGCCCAAATTTTGTGAGTTATTCTATAGCAAATGCTTAATTTGGAAGGACTTTATGGGCCTATTAGACTACGCTGTCGGCAGGGCCCTGTCTGACTCACTGTCTCTTTCTGTCGTTCCATCAGAGTGAGACGTCTATACAAATCGTGCTCTGCCGACAGCGTAATGTAATAAGTGCTTCATTTTCGCAAATAAAGTAGTGGCGCCTGCATTTCAGTTTAAAAAAGCTATATACACTAGCACTACTAGCATTTCTATCAATATCATTCTATACTGAGACATTAGAATGAACTAAATCATTCTTGACGCCATCACTATTTATTTTGTGCCAAAAAGCGGCAACATCGGAGCTGTCATTTTACTTCGTTGTTTTAATAATAAGGGTATAAGTAAAGTGTGAAATAAAAATATTTCATACATTGACTAAGGAACTTTTCTTGCTGTAATGAGAACAGGGAATTCTACAACAAAATTGACGGAAAGAGCGCGCGCTCCTCGCTTCGCGTTGCTCTTGCTTGCTTGTCACGTTTTGCCAACCGTACGGTAATCACCGTATTCAAACGGTAAAATTATGCCCCGTACGGTAGTCAATTACCGTAAGACAAATGTACGACAATTGTTTAAACCTGAACTAATTATACTACAAAAAATACGGTAATATGAAACGCTCAACAAATTTTGCAAAAACTGAACACATCTTTCTGTTCTGTTCGACGTATATACGTTCCTACCTAACTACGTTCAATTTGATCGCGGCAACTTTGTTTGCTTCAACGGCTTGTCATTTCGGGAATCACGTGTATGTATGACTCTGCATGGTAAGAAACAAAGTGTAATTAACATATTATCAAAACAATAGTGATCGATCACTTACTATGCTTCGCCTCAAAAATAAGTTTCTTTTTGTTAGTTACAGTAAATATCTGTCTGTGTTAGAAGATAAAAGGTAATAATGCGTCATTAAAATTTGAGCTACCGAGTATGACCGAGTGAAGTCACTTAGTGAGTATAAATGTTTTTAAATTAGGTTCATTAGGGGAATTCTGTTAATATGTCTGGTAGTTTTTTAATCGGCCCAGTAATCACTATGCAGTATTAGGAATATTCTTTGGAAATTGGAATTAATAAGTCTAAATATTTTTCCAAAATCGGGGATTTCTGAAATTTTTGTGTGTTGGTGGTTTTTCCTTATTTTCAACCGACTTCAAAAAAAGGAGGAGGTTCTCAATTCGACCCGTATGTTTTTTTTTTTTTTAAATCTTTTGAATAACTGGGACGGCATGGCAAGGGATTTAAAAAAAATAAAATAAAATTTTAAAGCATATCAATTCATGTCTTGTTTCTAAAGCGATACGTTTGAATGTCCATTGGTAAAAACTTGCCATGCCGTCACAGTTTGCGTCTTGCTTGACAGAGTGTACGGTAGTTGTACGGTAATTTTAGGGTAAATTTGACGTAATTCGAGCAACACAGGACAGGTTGACTGGCTGCGCTTCTTAGGCTTGGGTGATCTCAACTCCGGCTCGTGTTTTAATACATTGACACCAACTCACTCCCGCGAACTGAATCCTCTTATCGGGTAATGAAACCTCTAATTAGTCCTAAGTCTCTGAGACATTACTAAATCACGAATCACATTTGAATTGTCGGCTCTTGAAAACTTCTCGGTCCGAATCACGTTTCATTCACGATTATGATCCAATATCATAAATAACCAATATATCTCTTGGCTTATTCTAATCCGACCCATCCGCGCAGACTTTTCTTATCCGACCCATTTGCGCATACTTAATATTAAAATAATATTTTTTATGTATAACTAGTTTTTTCCAATATTATTTCGATACTAAGTGTATATGTATTATTTAGTGCTGTAAAATATATATTAACTAAATGAATAACATGGTCGCATTTGATATTACTTAGGTACCTAAATAATTGATTGAAATTCCTTCGTACTTTACAGGCTTAGGACTGTCAATCAATCACTTCTGTCTGAATACCTAGAAATGGAATACAGCGCAACACAGAACTGATTGATAGGCGCACTTAAAAGTCAATCAAATATGTACAACGATTCTATGTACATGCTAACCTTCGCTATCATATAAAATATTTACATAGATACAAAATAATTACAAGTATGCACATAGTTACATATTTACATATATATACACAGTTATATATATTATTTACATATTTTGAGCCAAAAATAGCAGCCTGCTAAGTTTTGAGGAAGAGAGCTGCGATCTTTTTTTTGTCAAGGTCTGCCCAGCCTTTGAAAATATGCGTTCGCATGGAACAGACGTTGCTGTGAGGCACAGCACTTTTTTCATGTACACGTATAACATTGGGTACACCGTTCTCCTCTCCTCCCACCAAGCTAAAGGATCGCTAGTCCTTGGCAGATAGTCCTCTGCAAGGTATCGGTCTAATTCCCGGATAGCGGCTGCAGTCGGATTTTCCGGAATCACTTGGGCCACCTCAATATCGAAATTTTGCCAGATAGAATCTTCAGGGGCAGATGGGGCTGGGGCAGGATTGACTGATGACTCAGAGATGTTATCATCTCTAATGTCCTGAAGTTTGCTTTTTAGTTTCTTGAATGCCGCGTCAAAATTGTCAGGGAATCGAAAACCTTTTTTCTTAAACCTAGGATCCAGGATGGTTGCTTCAGACGGTAACTCTTCCGATTCTATTGAGCCAAACCTTTGGTTGATACCGTTATTTAAGGCGTCCATTAATAAAATTATCTCGATTGGCACAATTTCTGGTAGCTGCTGTTGCTGCTTCAATATCCAATCCTCCATAATGCGGTGATAAAGTGTGACTTTTGACAAAGTCACGTACTTTTCACCGCTTACTTCTGTCGTTATGTCATAGAATACTTTCAGTATTGGGACTGTTAATTCTATTACGGTCCAATCGTGGGGCGTCAAGGATAATTCGTTCCTTAAGAGCGCCAGGGTGGCAATAAGGCTGTCCTTTGTGTCGACGACGCGGCGTAACATATCATACGTACTGTTCCATCGTGTCGGACAGTCTTGTATCAGCTTCAATTCGGGGCAGCCCATATTTTTTTGCATTTCGCAAAGCTTCGCCTTTGCCATATGGCTCTGCCTTATATATTGCACAATCGCCTTAACTTTTTGGATTGTTTCACTCATTGTGCCAGGAGCAACCACTTTGTATCCGATGGCGTCTTGTAATAATAAATTAACTTTGTGTGCAAAACACCCAATTGATTGCCACTTTCCTTCCTTTACGGCTGCCAAAATATTGGCCGCGTTGTCGGATACTACAGCTCGCACTTTATTGCTTACGTTCCATGTTTCAAACGTATCCTTTAAAAACTGCGCCAGGTTTTTAGCCGTGTGTCTCTCTGAGTACTGCACACAATCGAGCAAGTAACTTTTCAGTTTGGTGTTTTGGTCAATGAAATGCACGGTGACCGCAAGATATGAATCATTGTTTAATGATGTCCACCCATCTGTCGTTATGCAGACATCATCGACAACATCCAATTCTGCCATTATTGTCGATTTCAGTAGCTCGTAGTTTTTTTCCAACATTGTGTTGGACAATGTTTTTCTCGTGGGCAGTTTGTATGAAGGGTTGAGCTGAAGCATTTGACAAAATTTCAGAAATTCTTCATCTTCCACAGTGTTGAAAGCCTGATGGCTTTTTGATATCCATTTCAATAACTGGCTATCAACTTCATTCGATTTGCGCAGGGATAACGGCCTTTTTGAAGCAAAATAATCGCTTATCGGCTGGGTTGCTGGTCGGGAGGGTTGGGCTCCCAATCTCAATGGAGGAGGTTGAAGTGGTGGTGCCACAGATGTTGAAGAACTGGCTTGAGCACTAACTGGATCTTGAGCTTGAACTGGACCGGCTTGAGAGCCCGATGCCTCTCTATTTACAGTGTCAATTCCCACATCCCGGTTTTCTTGTCTTTCAACGATTATTGATATAGTAGGATGCATTCTGTGCATGTGCCTCGCCATGTTGCTCGTTGACCCGAGGGATATTACTAAAGTAGAGGAACAATATAAGCATTTTGCCTTTTTTTCCTCTACTTGTTCGAAGTGCTCCCAAACAGGACTTCGTTTTTTCCTGAAGTTACTTTTCAAACTCATTGTCAGTACCTACCTATTATTTATACACAAAAGCTATTAACAATTAACGACATGTACAAAAGTATTTATTTACACTAAGGTCACTAAGTGTTTATTTCACTTAACCTAGCTTACACTTAACTTACTTCAACATTGTCACTTCAAAAATCAAAAGTTATTACCTACTTAATGCGTCTTTGTCACTTCAAACTCTACACAATTAACACAATCACTTATTTACATTAAAGTACTTAGTTGCACTAATTATAATATAATGCTTAGTTAGCAGGAGGAGTAGGAGATGCAACGTGCATAATAACAAAACGACTAAACTAAATACCAAAACAAAGCCACGTGACGGTTTCCCCAAAACTTCATATTTGGTTTTTGACTCCTATTATAAACAGAACAGAGCTCATTCATTGTGTCACACATCATCATCACACAACTCAACAGTACCTAAACTAAACCGAACTCTAGCGAAGTCTTGCGAAAAAAAACGAAATACATTCTCAGCGCATCCATTTATAGTATATTCACATTACTACTCTATGGAAAACAGAACAGAGCTCATAATCGCAGTCTCGCTCGCTTAACGGCCCGTGTTGCTGTTGCGTACCCGCTCTCTCTTATGAAGAGAGGTTAATAACGCTGTCTCGATCTTACCGCGCGAGCGAAATTACGTCTTCTCGCTCGCTCTATCGAGACTCGGCGTCTCGCGGTTATCGGCACTCGCCAGTCGCCACTCGGGCTTGCTTATCGGACCGGCTTATCGGGCCGGAGAGTTGTTGTATTAGAGCATGTTTCAAAATCTCTATCGGACCTCTTGGCGTATCAATACATTTGCAACTCTTAGTCCGGTGTTACCCAAGCCTAGCGCTTCTCTTCTCATTCTCTTCTCTCTCATTTCATTTCACTCACGCACGCACGCACACAGTTGCGTGCCGGTCGGTCGGTCGGTCGGTTGTTCGTTTGTTGTGTTCTGCTTTTTGTTTTCTTTTACTTTTTTTCCGATCCTGTGCCAGCAACTTTTGGTTTCTTTCGTTTTATTTTACCTGCACCGGCTTTACAACTGATTTGGCTGGAGTTCCTACCCATGGTGTGTTTCAAGTGTATTGGATTTTATCAAATTATCGTGCGCGAAGTGAAATCTTTAAGGTCCAGCCACAGATGTTTGAGCGAGTGTAACCTCGTTTGGTGTCAATAAACAGTGGTTCCGAGCTAGTTCTACCTGCATTTGGCCACAAAAAGTGTTGTGATGAATTAAACAATGAACTAAACTGGATATTCGGATGAGAATGGGCAACATTCGCTTTATCGAAACGAGATTTTTATTGGTACTTCACCCACTACTTTTATGGTAAGTTGAAAAGTTTCGTGTTTTATTTCGTAACTGGATAGCAGTATACAGGTTTGTTGCTGGTTCTTAAAAGTTTTAGCAGCTTATTCCTTGCAAAATTCTAGTGTAACTTAGCTTTAGAATATTTCTGTAAAAGATGTTTAGCATCTTGTCTAGGTAGGTAGGGTAGGTATATCGATAGTATTCAAGTCTGTGGTAGGTACCAACAAGGTCTGCAAGGCAAGGTAGGCATATCCTACTTAGTACTTCTCTAGTCCTAGTACTATGCTACTAGTGGTAGGTAAATCTGCCAGTGGGTTTGTATATTATAATAAGCCTAAATAGCTCTAAGATCAAAACATCTATTCCCTACTTCAATGTGAAACTTATAAACAAAAAACCTCTTTTAAAATAATAGGTTATTAATGTTTATTTCAATAAACTTGTCTACCTTCCTATGTATACCTAGTAATTTAGAGAAATGTGCAAGAATATTCCTTGACTTTATATCCCTCATCTGTAACAATTTTAATGTTGGTAAAGACTATTCTGTGGACTAATAATCTAGCTGATTATTCAATCATGTTAGAACTCCATCATAAACTCACTAAAGTGATAATACTTTATAGCAGGATATGAAGTCATTCCATGAAGAAATAAGCACTTTATGATATGGAATGGAAGTGTTAATTCATATTGCTATAATGACTTTATTTTTGACTTTATATTAGCATAATAACTAAATTAAACATCTGTGCTGTACCATAATCACAGGTTTATGTCAGACAAACAATAAAATTCAACACAGCTGTAGGTATGAAGTATTGTGCGGTGTAATTTGTGCAAATTGTCCTGGCTGGGCCTAATTCAAATTATTTGTTTGCCATGAAGACAATGCTGAGTCAAGTTGCTTGGGCTGCAATGCAACTCATACCTATTTGCACATTGTAATTTAGATGAGGTCAAATTGCAATTTATGGCCCATGCATGCCCCTCGGTGGGGACATTAATGGGCTATATTTATTTATTAAAGTATTATAGTAGCTACATCAATCTACCTCGGTACATCTACATTGGATTAGTTGTCAACTGAAACTTATGTCATACATAATACAGTCAGTACAATCATAGGTATGCTTAAATTAATTTCATAATGTATGATAGGTATTCATATTCTTTATTGTACAAAAAAGTTAAATAATACAAAAAAAAACATATAAGGTACCTATGCAAAATAATTATGAAAATAAATTTAAAGTAAAAAATCATTTTTAAATAAAGATTTTATTTTATGCCCTAAAAGAAGAAAATAACATTTCAATTTTTTAGTCTATCATGACAGGACAAAACATCTACTCTAGAATTAGAGTGCTTGTCAAGACGAATCAAATGAGCCCAAACACGATAGGGTTGCGTCGTTTGGTAACAGAGTTCCCATGGCCACCTTCCGGCTCTAGAATCAGATCAGATCCACGTCATAAAAATAATCTAGGATCAAAGTACTTGTCAAGACAAATCAAATGAGCCCAAACACGATATGATTGCGCCATTTGGTAACAGAGTTCCCATGGCCACCTTCCAGCTCCAGCATCAGATTGGCTCCATGTCCGTACACGTGTTAGAAGTAAAACTTCTGTAGCTAGATCATTAAGTGGTACCTATACTATACACCGATACCTACCTATACTAAAAGAGATTTAAATTTCCAATTTTGAGATCCAATCTCTGCTTCAAGTTACTTTTAAGTTTCAGACGTCCGATTATTCGAAATTATTTTATACTTGTACTTACTTTTAATACGTCATGTCATTTATTTCCCACCATTCCTTATCTACAATTTGTCGCGCTCGTGGTGATATACTTAACTCATTCAATAGTGTCACTACTATTTGCATCTCGCTCAGATTATATACCATCTGACGTCACGTCTTTAAGCCGTCTCGCTCAAATGTATGCATTGCTTTGCTTGTCTCTGTGCCCAGTCCCTTTATTTAATTGATCGAGTACGTATTTTCAACTATTCCAAGTTAATGTGTACCTGCGGGGCTACCATAAGGCTTGCCACTCACCTCAGTCGCGTAGATAAATGACAAAGAAGATGGCTAAATCAATATATGGACGACTGCCCCAGACATGTACAAAGACTTCTCAACAGCCAATAGCATTTAAATATTCATTCATAAATTTAATTTAGTTTGTAGAACTTGAAGAAAATAATAATTAAATATAGGTAAATAAGAGTTGTTACTCAATACTCCGTGATTCCAATATGATTCCGTGACCTTTGCCGTCGCTAGAAATAAGCACCATTTTGCAATAACATGCAACATAACGCCATCTAGCCACTCCTCTGGAAACCTCCTGTTTTCAACAGTTTTGCTAGTTGGAAATTATGTTGCATGTTATTTTTAACGATGGCAAAAGTCACTAATCAATGGCGGAATCATAGAGTATGAAGTGACAACTCTTATTATTAATCATTTCCTTCAAGTTCTACAAACTAACTAAAGACGCAGTAATTTATGAGAGAATATTTAAATGCTATTAATTGGCTGTTGAGAAGTCTTTGTACATGTCTGGGGCAGTCATTTTGCCAAATTGCCAACTCCTTTCGCGTCTCAATGATGTTTCTCCATAAAATAGCGCGCATTCATTATGATATGACATTAAATTGTGACAAAATGCGTGGCTGGGGTGACTGGCGTGCCTTATGCTACCCCCGCTAACCTAAACATACCTACTTTGCTAGGATATTTTAGGGTTACTTCATCGCGAAGCGAAGGGTTACTCTTATTTAATTTTATTCTTGACATTTCCTTAGTCCGCCATACGACATACCTCGATTTTGATATTTTACTTCAACATTATTGACTGGCATGAAGCATTAACTTTAATATTACAAAAGCTTATTAAAATCAAAATCGTATAATTTCAACAGTTATAACAACAATTCAACTTTAAAATATGTATTACAAAAATTACATACAAACAAATAAGCGAAACAATAAGCCATTAAACTTATGGCTCTGTAAGCTGTAGACCTCGCTTTGGCCGTTTACTACAGATAAACATTAAATAGGTAGGTATAACACGTACTTAGTAGCTAAACTGCTAATTTGTGACTTGAACTGCACTATATAATAAAAAGTGGCTTTAGAACAGTTCTAGGTACCTACTTATTGTTTTCAAGAAGTCTTAATGCAGCCATCCATCACATCGGAATTTGCTTGAAAACTAAATATCACATTTGGATGATTCTAAGTGACTTTATGCGATTACTAGCTGCCCGTTGCGCGACTACGCAGCGCGTTTTAGGTACCTATTCCATAGTTACCGGCCACAAAACGATTCGTTCATCATTTTAGAAATCCATATCGACCCGTGTGACATTGATGAAACTCTTTTCTTACAAACTGTATGGATCGCATCGCACAACTGTCAAACATAAGTTCCGGTTCCAACAAAGAGGTTGAACGAAGTAGTTTTTGGTCACGTCACTGGTTTTGGCCATACCGGAAATCAAGAACTCGTGGAAGAATGCTTAAAATAATTTTTATTTGTTAACGTTTCATCAGGTTTTTCTCTCACTAATTAACATTCTTTATTGTACGAATGTATTATTATCTTATCTGATTAGTTAAAAACCGTATTGAAAATAGTTGCGGTTTTAAAAGTCTTCAGCCGACCCTGACGTCACCGATTCCAATTTCCGTTACATTTCTTAGCCACTCGTGATAGCACCCGGCTAGTAGCAGTTGAAAAGCAAATATATGAATAACCCACAGTTGAGAGGTTAAATAAATTTTACCCCCGTGCCCCAAGAAGTTTTACTTCAAAAATATTCTAGGATCAAAGTACGGTCGCCTGCTTCTAAAAGTATACAGGCGGGGTGCAAGCAGTGATGCCATCTAGTAACCAGCTTGTAACTACAACGTACTGGGTTATAGTTCCGTGGACGTGTTGTGGTGTGTGTGGCAATGTTGTATATGCGAGTGTGTTTGAGTAGGTGTAGAATAAGTAGTCAATTTCATACAACCGTGACATAGTGACCGTGGCGTAGTGGTTAATGGCGGCGAGACGCAGACACTACCACGAATGTTTTGGACCTACTTCGAATCCTATTATTGTCTTTTTTGTGACTTAAAAGAAAATGTTATATACAAGTTTTCTTTACTTTCTTTTTATTTTTGTATTCAATTATCAATAATTGAATACAAAAATAAAAGGGTTGATAAATAAAATAGCTAGAATTTTAATTTAAAAGTTTATTAATAAAATATCAAAACATAAAAAGTTGACGAGTAATATTAACTCATAAATATTAAATACAGTGCAGTGAAGTGAATCAACATGTTACACATTGTAACAATAACATCACTCACCTTCTACCTATAACTTTCCTGACCTGACACGCCAACATGGGGTAGTTAATTTATGAGCGGTAAAAAACGCTGAGGGAGTGAATATTCCTAAATAGGAATATGAAATTATCTTATTTTATCTTATCTTATCTATATTCATACAAATAAATAATACTTCACTTTATCTTAAAATGCTTAATAGCGAGTTGCTGCACCCTCGTGGTTGATGACTTCCTGCAGCCGTCTCAACATGCCTGTCACCATATTCCAGCACATATCACGGCCGCGATACGACTCCCATGTTGACGTGACTAGTTTGTCTAAGTTTATCTTATTTCTTACTTCGGACGGGTCCCAGTTAAGCACCATTTGGCCCCACAAATTTTCAATTGGATTGAGATCAGGGCTTTTAGAGGGCCAATCAATAATAGTCATATTCGATTGTGTCCTTAACCAATCACTAACAACTTGTGCACGATGAACTGCACAGTTATCATGCACGAAGTAAATATGATGTGGTTCAGGATACACATTGCGCACTGAGGGTAACATGACATCTCGTAACAATTCTAAATATCTTAGACCAGTCATACGGCCCCCCACTTCAACTAACTCGCCGGGACCCATCGAAGAAATCCAGCCCCAGTAGCCGAGAGTAATCCTGCCACTGGTTCTGCAAGGAAGCGTGTTAACTACATCGTAACGTGTTCCTGTTGTTCTCCACAAAATTTTTCTACCATCTTTGTCTGATTTAAAACATTTTTCGTCAGTGAAAATTACAATATTATCCTGCCAGTTAAAATTTAAATATTGGCGAGCGAATTCTAGTCTTGCTTGGCGATGGGCTGGTGATAACGCTATTTTCCTCGCTGGTCGATAGCAATGAATACCGCCAACATGCAGATGTCGGCGCACTAGATCCATAGATATTCCATGTTGCAGGGCCGTGGAACGAGTCGTAGCAAAGGGATCCGCTGTATGAGCTGCTATAATTTCTCGGTGGCGGGCACAAGCAGGGGTATACGTGAAAGATTTCCGTCCACGTCTCAAGTTGTTTATCTCGCCTGTGCTAGCATACCGCCTTATCCATAATTGGACGGTTTTTCTCTGCAAATAAATAAAAACATTGTAAGGCCTTTCATTATTTTCGCATGTGTGAAAAGAGGTCACACTTAGTTCAGATACAACTGCCACAAAACCTATCGTATTTGGATGACTATAATATTGGACATAGATACCTATCGTTATTTGCAATCGGCGAGCTATTTCACTAATGCCCACATTATCCTCTTGCAAAACAATGATCCTTGCCTTCATAATCGCCGTTAAATGATGCATTGCGAACCAAAACAGAATTAAAAAGCTGTTAATGAAACAATCACACAATCGATAGGAGCAATAAACAACAGTAGCTGTCAGATGCAATGTAGCAGACGACTAACTAAAACTTACTTCTTTTATTTATTATTGTGGGTAGACCTAGTTAATTTATTTGATCATGATTGAACAACAAACGCTTCTTTGCGTCAGTTTTACACTGGCTCCACTCAACGATTTATGAATTACTCTGGCTACTAACTATTACTTATCGGTGCTTACTACTGATGTCAAGAAAGTTAAAAAGCAAAAACAATAACCACTATTTATTTTTCTACATGTGGGATTTGAACCCGGGACCGCCGCCGCCGCATCAAAACATGAATGCAACGCGCATTGCCACACGGACTATCACTAACTTTGAGAGAGTGATCGAAATAATCTATCGGTTATTACAGCCGCCGCCGCCGCTCCGCCCCGCTTGTAGGCATTCCGTAAGCAGTTCATTTACGTTTCATAGATGGCATTACCTGCGTGCTGCCTCCTGTATACTTTTAACGTCAACCGACCGTACTTGTCAAGGTAAATCAAATGAGCCCAAACACGATATGATTGCGCCGTTTGCTAACAGAGTTCCCATGGCCACCTTCCGGCTCCAGCATCAGTTCAGCACTGTCATAAAACATATTTTAGGACCAAAGTATTTGCGATGTTTTATGACAGATTTACCATGGCTACCTTCCGTCTCCATCATCAGATCAGCTCCAAGTCAAAAAATATTGCATTGCCATTGTCATCCAACTTACATACGTATCCAAAATTTCAGCTCAATCGGATCACGGGGAGCGGGTCAAATTCAATTACATACATACAGTGCAAGTTAAATAAAAGCTTTTAATAATAATTTCTGTCTATTTTTTTAAAGATTTAAAGTATATAGCTACCGCTAATTCCTACAAACTTCTGTTTACAACCTAGGAAAATCAGTCACAAAATCAATTTGATGACAAATCTAAGTCAAGCCCAACCTGGTGAGTGAAAGTTGAGATCTTTTTGACATGTGCAATTTTGTTACCATCACTGTGGGTATAGCAAGTGGTCAGATAAAGATCTCTCTGTAGGCTCCCTACTACATACCTTGGTGGTACTAATAATGGTACCTACCTAATACATTGTGTTTGAATGTCGACTAATCAGTCGTGCATATCCTTATCTGCGAAATTGATTGCTTGATTGACTGCTGTAGCTATCTCTATTGCATAATTAAATATTACTGTAATTCTAGTTGTGTTAGTGAGAGGAAGAGACTAGTGAGAGGAAGACGGACGCACACTTGCGAAATAATCCGAACATAACATTGATAACATATACCTACTTAACACAAGTAATATTATGTTTAGTCTAAGACCTCTGGGAATTTGGCACCCGACTTTAGAAAAACCATTTTTTTTTGTGTTATTCGAGTGCCAAGTTTACAAAGCCAAGTTTAGCCATGTCGGAAAACAAAGCCTAACTGTGGCATGATTCTGGCGCATTCGATATACGATACCTACACCTATATCGAGTGATTTTGTATGGGAATCTGTCAATATAGGTCTCTCGATATCCGTATATCGAAGGCGCGAGAATCATGCCACTGTACTGTCTTATTTAAATTAGATATTTTTTAGGTAGGTGGATACATGTACAAAACTATATTGTATTCTATTGCTTTGCTAGTTATATGGGGTACCAAACTAACAGCCTACCATTAGTTTACCATAAACATAATAAGATGTCAGGTAAGTAATTTATTAGTTTAGTTATATTACCTTCTAATCTGCCCATCACACTCAAGCTCTTATAGGAAGTAATCTTCCTTAACCAAGCATGATGCCTTATTTAGTTTCAAGGTAGCTCGCGTGACCATAAGCCAGACCAAAGCACTTGAGTAATTTGATATCTAATAGGAGTTCCAATTTGGTTTTTATACATTGTACAGTTGAAATCTCAGCTCTGTTTCTGGACTTTTTAGTTTATATTGTTCCTTATTTATTGCGTCATAGGGACAAAGATCGTGTTACCTTGTGGTTGTGGTAACTACAAAGCTTAGAATAGACTGGCTCGTTCTTGTATTAAAAATCGTAATTTATGATCTAGGCTAAGCTCTGGTAAACCAACAAAATGTCAGCGTGATGCTTACTGATGACGTTCACTTAAATATTAGGAGCACAACACAAAGCTCAGGCTGACTATTTCGTTTTATGTCTTTGACATAAGTATGGCTGAAAGTGGCATTATTGATCTCCAAAGTTAGGCAAGAGTTCCTTCACGACAATTAAAAAAATCCTCAGAGCGCTATACATAGGTACAGCTTATATAGGTACCTAATAGTTTCTATGCTCCGCCCTCAGACGAATTATTCTAAGGCTCTGCTTTTTCTCCGGAAGAGGGGTGCCTAGTCAGGTAGAGTAGAAAGACCCGCTGTTCTTCCAATAGGTACCAGTGGTTATAAGATTAACCCAGTTCACGAATCTCATAATAATATCCGGGATGGCCCTATAATAATATCGAGTAGATGTCTGGCTATTCTCAGAAACAGTTGCTGCCCTGTTCCGTACTACACTACACAGCCGCGATGACGGTTGAGTGGTCATTGTTCCAGTGTTTATTTACGTATTTACACGATGTCTTAAGTTTCAATAATATCGGATGAGTGCCGGCCAACATGCAGGCTGGCACGTAGCACACTTCTGGGTAGCAATCAGTACAATAATAAGCCTTATCGCCTTGCATTCATGCGGAACTGAGGCTGGGAAGAGTTTGCAACGGTCTAGCACATTTACTTAAACTTGCAGGACTTGGCTGAGTGTTTGTGTCCATATTATCATCAATATCATCATGCAACGACCAAAAGTCTTCTGTAGTACATGTGTAGTAATGACATGCTGGGTGATGGTGAGCTGTGAAAGAGGCATATTTATTACCAGAGCAGAGACCATTGATTGGAAGCCCGATTCCACGGAAAAGATGGTATGAGTCGAATTTTTGTGTCACTCGAATGAGATTCGTCTCACACGAATGTGATCTGTACTAAAAATGTATGTATTTACGTCCAGTTTCAATAACCTATCTATCCTCAATCTGCAGATAGATAGGGTAAAATTTGACATAAGTTCCATAACGCAACTGTCAATTCTAACTCTAGTAATGTGAAAACCATGGATAGATAGCTTATTGAAACTAGACGTTAGTAGATCTCATTCTTGTGAGTCGAATCTCATTCGTGTGACGTTCCTACGTGAAATCGACCCATATCAAGATCGAGATACCACATTACAAAATATGGGCCTTGGTGACTACGTCTAATGTGCCAAGCCACCCTAGACGAAAAAGCGTGCTATATTCCGTCTATCCTTGATTTTCTGCAGATGTTTATTTTGTAGACTTGGATCGTTCAGCCAGGACAGGAACAAACAATTACAACCTTATGACATAATATTCGTCAACTTAATTGCTTCTAACTTTTCCCTTTGAATGTAGGTACCTATAATAACGATTCTGATATCAACATATGAAACACTCATCAGTCTCATCACGGATAAGGGTGTACCGTAAAGTACAATGTCTATGCTTTAATGTTATCAGTTAAGGATAGCACTGATCTCGCAACTCGTTACAGTGGGTAAACACCGGCATATCAATCCAGGTCAATCTGTTTGATGTTCTTTATCAAATGATTGCGTTATAGTTATTTATTTTTCGGCTTACGCTGCGCACTTAGACAATCTTCAGATAAGAATGAGTTAGGTGATATTTTTTGTTTATATCGTTTGTACCTACTTGGAGTTTTTGCCCCTTGCCAAGGTATTTCGAGATTTGCTTGAGCAAAAAGTGGATGGTGATACGTTACGTTTTTGCAAGGATAAAGGCTGGCAGAGGTATAGATAGGTAGATTAGGAGTAAGCCCATCGTCATGGTCTGCACGATGGATCCGACGAAGATATTATCATAGAAAATATCTGAGTTACTATTCACTGTGTTTCCTTTGGTACACGTTTTCACAAATCTATTCGAGCGCCAGCCTGACTGTATCAGTAAGGATGTTGAACCTGTTTCGAAAGTTCAAAT
This sequence comes from Argyresthia albistria, assembly GCA_963457715.1. NCBI lineage: Eukaryota > Metazoa > Arthropoda > Insecta > Lepidoptera > Argyresthiidae > Argyresthia > Argyresthia albistria. Next base: position 6,569,039 of record OY735270.1, on the reverse strand, counting down.
ATCGAATGAAAGCTTATCGGCACTGCTATCAATACATTCTATTTATCCACAACTCGAGTACCTACCCACCTATCTACTAAAATACAAACACCAGAAGCCAAGCTCAAATAAAAACGGCCCACTTCATATAAAATATGGATTAATCTTCTTGATATCGAACACTCGGCATTTGGGTCAAGAAAGTGATAATAGCGCACTTGAGTGTAAATAAATTTAATATCGTTTAGCCAACCCAAAATAAATATAATATACATGTCGTGCTGTTATACTTATCTACATTTCGGAGCAAGTCAGAGTCTAATATTTATTTAGGTGAGGTAGCATGCCTACATAGCATCGGTATCTGAGATCGGTATTTTGCATTTTGATATTACTGTCACGCAAAATGAAGTATTGATTGACTGACTGACTAGATGTTGGGTTCAACGGTCCCGGTGTCCTCTGCCACCCCGTGTGGGAAAAGCCGTGACGTGACATACAATTGAGAAAACAAAAAGTAAATGAAAATAGCGTACAAAGGCGAGCTTATCTCCAATAAGAGATCTCTACCTACCAGCAAACCAAGCACGGAGCTAACCAATTTTGGATTTATACTTTCGCGATTATGTTAGAAGTTCGAAACTTAACTGTGCCAAATATTTATTATACTATTTATATAGGTACAATTAACTTACTACTAAAAACAATTAAATTAAATAAAAAATATCCTTAGTAAGGTCATTGCCGCCGTCGAGTGGCAGGGTGCCCAATATGCTGGCACCATTACCTCGCTGTATCGGTATACCTATCCAACATAGGATGATCTCTGACAGCTTGTCACTGTGACTTTACTAGGCATGAGGATAATGTCGATACAAATTAAATTATCGATATTCTAACTAAAGTTTCTGAATGTTTCAAGCAAATCAAACAAAAGGATGTTGTAACATGTTTTTATTCTTGTTATATCGATTCACAGCCCAAATCACCATCATCAAAGTCTGATTCGGACTCGCTGGAGCAGTCTTGTAGATTTATAATCAGTTCCTGGGTAGATTGGTCGAATCGTACGATTTGTCGTACGTACGATCGTAGTATTTCTATTTCATTTATCTTGTTGTTTACAATCTATTTTATTTACACAATATCATCAATATTCTATTATGTTTCGAGTCAAGATCGATAACTTGTCTTACGATAAGTGTAGCAATAAAGTATGTTATTTGTCTCTATACATTTTACCGTCGATAAATACGATACTTCATAGGCATGTTTTGACACTGATAGCTGTCAGAGATCATCCTATGTTGGATAGGGTATAGGCTAATTCGTTGAGCGAGGTAGGTGCCAGCTCTAGAATCACCTGACGCTTCGACGAGTCTCTTGCAACCTCCTTAAAGACTCGCAAACTTAACTAACCACGCATTTTATATGCTGTTTTATTATTTTAATTGGTAGGTGAGAGTGCCACTAAGTTTTGATGAGGCTAGGCCGTAGGCTACAAAACCAGTTTGATACTTTGTTACATCAAACCAATAAAAAGCATGCGATAACTTTATTAATTGCAAAAAATTAAGCGCTCGCTAAATGGACTCGCATAGCTATAACTTTGTTATCGGTAGAGCTTTTCACATTGGTATTAAAAGCCTGTTTTCTCTGAGTGGTTTGTGAGCTTTTTACAGCTCAATAGATACGGCACTGGCATACGAGATAGACAAATTGACTTGCATGTTGACAGAACCGATAATTGTGTATTTCGAGAAGACTAGTACGAAGAACTACTTACCAAGGCACTTACATAAAATACTCTAATATTAATTTTGCTGCAAAGCACTTTTCCGTTGTTACTTAATTTAATGAAATCTTTTGTTAGTATTAATGTATCCAAGTGTCCATATCTTTAGCGGTTTCTACTCGCAGTTAGATTCGATAGACAAGTAGCAATTAGATTAGATTGCTTTTTTTTACAACTTCAAGATAAATGTGTACCCGGACTTCTAATCAATCTTAAGGTATTTAGATAGATGGGTATATTGGTTGTGCATTTTTCGATGTCTTGTCGTCTTTTTTAATTAGGTACTCCAATCTAGAACCAAATCGACTTAGCTTATACCCAATTGAGATAGCATTTACGTGAAACAGTCGCTTTACTGTGAAATAATCGCGTTTACGCGATTGGTCAACGTCATTCATTAGATTGGTCAACGTCATTCATTAGATTGGTCAACGTCATTCATTAGATTGGTCAACGTCATTCATTAGATTGGTCAACGTCATTCATTAGATTGGTCAACGTCATTCATTAGATTGGTCAACGTCATTCATTAGATTGGTCAACGTCATTCATTAGATTGGTCAAAGTCATTCATTAGATTGGTCAACGCCATTCATTAGAGATATTACTTGGCGAACAGCTTTCATAGCATCCATTTTAAAGCTATCGAGATTGATGTCCCTACATACCCTGCTATATTTTACAGTTTTAGATTTCTCCTATTCTTCACTAATCACCCCCCCATCCCTTCCAGATCCGTCGCCCTATAGTTCAGCATGCGCGGGAGCATGTGGCGGGTCGCGGCACTGATCCTGCTAGCCGTACTCAGTAAGGCAGAGATGCCGGAGAACGACTTCAGGATAATCAGCAAGAAAGGTAAGTTGGGTCATTATCATACTCGGCCCACATCAACCCACTGGGCAAAGGCTCATTCCTTAAGTTGGGTCATTATCATACTCGGCCCACATCAACCCACTGGGCAAAGGCTCATTCCTTAAGTTGGGTCATTATCATACTCGGCCCACATCAACCCACTGGGCAAAGGCTCATTCCTTAAGTTGGGTCATTATCATACTCGGCCCACATCAACCCACTGGGCAAAGGCTCATTCCTTAAGTTGGGTCATTATCATACTCGGCCCACATCAACCCACTGGGCAAAGGCTCATTCCTTAAGTTGGGTCATTATCATACTCGGCCCACATCAACCCACTGGGCAAAGGCTCATTCCTTAAGTTGGGTCATTATCATACTCGGCCCACATCAACCCACTGGGCAAAGGCTCATTCCTTAAGTTGGGTCATTATCATACTCGGCCCACATCAACCCACTGGGCAAAGGCTCATTCCTTAAGTTGGGTCATTATCATACTCGGCCCACATCAACCCACTGGGCAAAGGCTCATTCCTTAAGTTGGGTCATTATCATACTCGGCCCACATCAACCCACTGGGCAAAGGCTCATTCCTTAAGTTGGGTCATTATCATACTCGGCCCACATCAACCCACTGGGCAAAGGCTCATTCCTTAAGTTGGGTCATTATCATACTCGGCCCACATCAACCCACTGGGCAAAGGCTCATTCCTTAAGTTGGGTCATTATCATACTCGGCCCACATCAACCCACTGGGCAAAGGCTCATTCCTTAAGTTGGGTCATTATCATACTCGGCCCACATCAACCCACTGGGCAAAGGCTCATTCCTTAAGTTGGGTCATTATCATACTCGGCCCACATCAACCCACTGGGCAAAGGCTCATTCCTTAAGTTGGGTCATTATCATACTCGGCCCACATCAACCCACTGGGCAAAGGCTCATTCATTAAGTTGGGTCATTATCATACTCGGCCCACATCAACCCACTGGGCAAAGGCTCATTCCTTAAGTTGGGTCATTATCATACTCGGCCCACATCAACCCACTGGGCAAAGGCTCATTCCTTAAGCTGGGTAACTTCGTGGTATTGTTCATAGCACTAAAACTGAGAGGTTGAGTTAGAGTTTTTAAACTCGAGCAGCTGAAGGTTGGCAGCAGTCGACAGCAGCCTTGAATGTGTCGAGGTCTTACTTTTTGGGGAAGCTTTCGGCCACTGCCGATTGCTGTCGATTGCCGCCGTTTGTTGTCGACTGCTGCCGATTTCGTTTGAACATTCTATTCTAACGGTGATGGAAAACAGTGTGAGGAAACCTTCACTATTCCATAGCTGCATTGGAAAGTTGAAAAATAAAAAATAAATAGTAAATGTTAATATTTTCATAATTCCTTTTTTGGGGTTCGATATGAGGATATTACGTATCATTTGAGGTATAAAAAAATATTCAACTTGGTATATGTTTTTAAAATGATTTTGACTCTGATTTGAAACAAGTCACTGAAATGTAATGATGTGATATATTTTAGAACTGGCTTTCATTTGACACACACGATGAGTTTTAGGTAACTTTAAAAAAAAAAAACCATACAAAAAACAGATTACGCCATAACTCCACTCCTTTTTTTTTCGTACTTCGGGTCACATTAATTCGTTTGTCCTAAAGATCAATCCTGCCAATTTTCATAGCTTTAACACCATTTGCAGCTAAATTTTTTGTACCGCTAGAATCTCTGGCCGTACGTATTTCTAAAATATTTACAATCCAAGTAGTCTGTACAAGTGTTTAGTTTACACTTAACTTGAAACTGGAGTCCAAATCCTAACACCAACACAACGAGCAGGAAGCTATAATTTCCTACAAAATATTGCTACATTATTATATTACCGATATTGTTGCTCGGCCATGCTAAAGGCGACCGTGGCGCTTGTATGAACTAAACAGATGCATAAACCGAATTGAAAATTATAGTCAAGTATGAAGAAAATATCAATAAGTATCAATTTATCTCCCGACAAAACTATTTTATTTCTCGGACTCCCTCCGGGTCACTCACACTGACTGCGATTCGGGAGGCGACACGAACTATACTAACTAAACTAATTAAAATGGTGTGTTTGAAAATGGAATCTGTGGCCACCGCGCAAGAGCTGTCGGATTTGACGGTTGTCAGTTTAGTGCCTTTCGTTCCTCTAGTTTAGTGGTTTTGACACCTCCAAATAGCCCCCACTGTGCCAGTAAATAAATTGCTTTCAACGGAACAAACTAGGGTGACATTTAATTAGCTGACCATATTTTGGGGAATGATAGTAGATACCTATAATTATGAAGAACTTTCACCAAGGAACATATGGTCGCAAACGAAAAAAATTTTTGGGTCTCCCATAGTAACTTGAAATCAGCTGATCGATCGGGGCAATGTTGGGACTGGGGGACGAAAATTTTTTTTCATTTGCGACCATATGTTTCATAGGGAAAGTTGTTCACAATGATGGGAACTATCATTCCTCAAAATATGGTCAGCTAATTTAATTTCACCTTATATGGGAAAAGGCTTGCCTCTATAGGCAAAAAAGGCATATATAGTCTTGACTCTATATGCCTTTTTCCATAGGTAGTGGCAGAGGAACAATAGTTGCGCCCGCATTGCAAAATACTCATTAATTGCAATAAATAATAATTTGCGTGAGAGTGGGCTTGACCATTGTCGCAGCTTGGGATATGATATAACCCTCACAACAATTTCAATGCAAGTTTTACGTCTTATATCTATCAGGCGTTTAAATTAACATAATTTATAGTTCACAGTTTACACATAGTTAGCCCAAAGCCCCATAGAAATGTCAAAAACAACGCAAATTATTTACCTACCATTGTGGGTGCGCCTATTTCGAAAAGCGCAGCGCCCCCGGCCAGACTATTCCGTCACTTGCTATACTACGCGAACGAATTAACAAGACACCTCATGCGACGACGTCATTATGGCGCACTCACGTTATTACCCACCAGCCTAGGTGGCTACTTAATTTGGCCGTCTACTTTTCCAAGTTTTATTAATGCGGCGCCGCTGTCACTCCCCCAACTTCGCAAACCCTAAATCAACAGGTTAATTATAGTGTTAATAATTGAATTTGCAATTTTCCAGATCTGCTGGCGTCGGATAGTGATATCTTCGGAGATAAGAACAGTACTGCGTTCTCGCAACTTCTGTTCGATGTCGCAAGGGATCAGGTTGTGGTGGGCGCAAGGTGAGCCATGACTACCTAAATTACTATACTCGGTTGTACTGACTTGTGTGTTTATAGTGTTGTTAGCAGCTACCTTATTCGCTAGCGCAGGTCGACCGTGTGGAATCGTGCAGATTTCTTATGTATTTTGATAAAAATTGCGCCGAATTAGCCGTAAATTGGTATTAGCCAAAGGGGCAGATCTAATTATTCTTAGGGTAGATTACCGAGGCACTTTTGACAAAAGATTGCAACTTGAGTCATTGGCGCTGCCATTTCCCTAGACTAGATAAACTACAACGCCACATACAAAGTAAGTTTGGTTGGAACTCCAAATCAAATTGTACCGCCACATCTTACGGGAAAGGTATGCAATGCCTTTTTCTTGATGACCGACATGTAGAGCTCGTCTAAGCTGAAATGACGCGCCCCACACCTTGGTTTTGTATGACAAGTAAATACAAAACAAAGGAGTAGGGGCGCGTCATTTCAGCTTAGACGAGCTCTGCAACTCTATGATACGTTTCGTAATCTTTATTATTAGCGGCTATATCAAGTAACATCGCGTCGTCCTAATGTTTATATTTACTGGCAAAGACCATGTCCGACATGTACTGGTCACGTTTACGAGTTCGCTTTGAAGTTAATCCAGAAAGACTGTTTACATCAATGCGTTGTTCCGCTGTTGTAAACCTCCCGATAAAACTGAGATGGAAACGAAAAGGTAGAAACTTAAATTAAACTTACTCATCGAGGGGCATAGGCCTTTACTCGGAATCGCGGATGATCGATGTATGCATGATGCCGAAATATGGATCATCGATCTAACGTGAGAGTTTTGTGTTCTAAGTGAACAACCTTAGTATAGTTGATCGCTGATATAAGTGATATTCTAACGGAATAGTGATCAGATCAGCAATATATCAAACAAATGAACCATTTATTTTGTTTGTTTTTAGTTTCGCAATATCGTCATAGTTTCTTGTATCTTAATTGTGTTTATACTCACCATTTATCTACGCTTCTATCTAGCAGCGAGTACAAACGAGCATCATTATGCGTTTGACTTTTGTGCTTAGTTCCTGCGTAATAGAGCCTGCACGGGCGTTGGGGTAACTCGACTGTACAAAGTGCCACGATCCCACACATTACTTAACCCAAATGCAAGTGGGCTAATGTACAGGCGCATGTTGACGCCCAAACAGGCTATTCAAACATTTTAAGTCATTCAACCTGTTTGTCAAACGCCTGATATAAGATAGGGGCCTTATCGCCGGACAGGTTCCAAACGGACGAATAATGATAATTACTGTCGCATTACACCGGGACGTGGTTTTATCGTACCGTGTGTTGCGCGATCGTAAAGATGGGCGCATCGTAAAACGCCTAGCTAGACGTTTTGATGGGAAGGGAAACTGAGGTCGCGGGAGTCCTAAACATGTGTATTGAAACAACTAATTCTATGAACGGTGTACAAAATTCTCCGGACTGGAGCGTATTGTTTGTTGATACTAACGCCATATTTGTAAGTTAGAGATTAACTATAAGTCATGTAATTTAAACGTGGTCTCCAACGTGTAAGATTGGTATAGTGCGTGCCAAGTTTCTCTGTCTCTGAGCGAGGGCGCTTTCTCTCACATCCTATGCGGGAAAGAGAGGTTATCCTGCCCTCTCCCAGAGCCAGAAATGTTTAGTGAGGGCTGGCTGTACATACCAATTCGGATGCAAGAGCTTTGCACCTGCCACCCCATTTGACGCAAAGTCGCAAACCAACTCCGCGATGTTATCATTTCGCGTAATTTACAACTCCTGAGTACCATTACTAGCAGACAATGTGTCATCGCGTAGCTTTTATCACTCCACTAACCTCACTATGCCCGAGTAAATGATCGCAAACACACACCGCGGTTCACATCAAAAGGTTGTAAGTTATTATGAGTTTGTTTGCTATGAGTCAATACGCGGTGGAATATAAGTTACATCTGACCATCTATCACAACATTGTTCTGTTTGGCCAAGTGGTACAATTTGGTTGCTATGTCGAATGAACTTTAGATAAGTGAAAGGCCATAAGTCAAGTAGGAGACTCCTATAGCATATTGATAGCTAAAATACTTAGATGCCTGTATTAGAGGAGTAGCAGGTGCTTCATAATTAGTATCACACAAGGATACGTTACAATTGGGGCAAATGAGAGATGGAAAGAGAACAGTGAATTTATTAGCTTCTCGAATCCACAGCAAAATCAATGACGAAATCTGTTATTCTTTCACAATTTTCATCGATTTGTTTTTGAGATTTGGTTTACTGACGAGGGCAGTGCTTCACTGTCACTGCGCTACTCGCAAATAGAGTTGGAGGAGAAAAGCATACATATTGTCAGGGATCATAATTTAATGCAATTTATTCATTACGGCTACGTGCGGTAGTTTTAGATCTGTGAAATAGTTATATAGGTATGTGAAAATATTTTTACTGCCTCATTAGGAAATATAGGACATGGAAATATGTTGCCAATAAAATACACGTTTATTGATATTTTTAACAGCAAACCTATAAATTGCATTGCCATAAGTAATTCCATCTGCGATTGCTCGAAACTTGATAAGCCCTGGAGCGTACACATTTACTAGGAGCTTATTGCATCTGTAATAAGGACTAGAGTACACCTGTATTACAAGGTATACTGATATATGTTTATGGGTGTTAGATTTCATCTAGAACAGATATAAGTGCACGTAGCTAGATCAATGCTGAGGCTACAGTTTGTGCAAATGACATTTATGCATTTTATTGAAGACAGATATATGAATAATGTTGATTTTCCATTTTTGTTGAGTGGACAACTGAACTGAGTATCTAGGTACTGAAATAGGTAGATAAGTAGGTAAAGTATTGCATAATTTCTTTATTGCACACAAACAGTTACATAAGACAATATTAAACATAGAAAACGTGTACAAAGGCGAGCAAAGTATTTGAATATATACCTTACTTAGATTGTACGCAATCGCAGTCTCAAACTTTTTTGACGGACACTCAAGAGTCGTTCAAAGTTGTGATCATTCTCGCTTGAGAAATGACAGTGTTACTATGACATAAGCAAGTGGCACTTAATTTGAACTGTTTCAAGCAATCGGCTTAGGCAGCTTGTGTGTATAGTTAGGTCTGACCAACTAAAAGCAACTTGGAAACGTCCTTATGCAAAGTACTCTTTAAACACATATAAATATTTAGTTTATTAGAAACTTCACACTCAAAACTATTTACTTTCCCGTTTTCTTTCGGATTGTGGAAAAGGCCAGGCGTGTAAAGTACATAATTACTACGTAAAACCAATAGAACATACCAGAAAAGTTTACGTATGCAAATGGATTCTCGCGAAAGGAATTACAGTCTGACAAAGTGTAAAGTACAGATGTCTGGGGGCGCTCATAGTCTTCGCGAATTAGTTCTTAGTGACATACAAAGGTTTTTGAGTCAAGTCAGCAATTCAGAATAGTAACTTCCAGGCATAGACGGTATTTATGGCAAGTCAGTTTGTCAGTCTTAAGTTATATCTGACAGACTGACATATGATATTAATTAACATTGAAGTTTAGTTGCCGTCCTATAGTAGCTAAGATGTCAATGGACACCAGTTTTACAAGAACTTTTCCTTGTGCGTAGGCGAACGGCCTATGCCTGATGTGGTACATGTTTATAGAAGTGCGTAATATTATATTCACACCTTTCTCCGAGAAAAGGAGTTGGCAGAGAATAAAGCCACCCACTTGTACTGTCCTGAACTCCTGACTGCTGCGTATCGAATTTTTTCGAAATCTATACACAGACTTCGATGGATAAAGGGAACCTAGCATATCATAATATTGATAGCTGCGGCGGCCATGGGCTCCCTCGCTCCCTGTCATGCAAAATTGAGAATTAAATTCCTGGCTCAACTTTGGCGTAGGTGCCTCTCCCACCCGGTGTATATATCGCAGTTGGTTAAATCAGACAATTAACCAACACCCTTAATTTAACCAAGTCGCTAAGTTTCAGAAAAGTATGTGAACGAAACGTTTAACGAGTTGTCTAAACGTTCCTAGGCAACAAGACGCATTTCAACTTTGGTAGGGTAATAAGCAACCAATTCGGTTTTGTGAAACTACATGGGGTCGCCTCGCTCCACTCCGCTTCGCTCGGCTCCGGGTGTTTTATAAAGTTATGACCTAACACAACCTATCTTTAGTATTGGCACAGAAAGTGATCTAAAGCAACCTATTCGGTTTTGTGAAACTACTAAATCGTACAAATTTTAAACAAAAAACCACTGAACACAACAAACCATTGTTGCACAACATTTGCCAAAAAGATAGACTCTGGAAGTAATCATATTCATATTAATTTATTTGTATATAACATGTAAAATACAGATGTCGTGACGCCATCTTGTTTTAACCAACACGCTGGCTTTCGGTTAGACAGATTGTTAAACGTTTTCGACGATGCTTTATTTAAATCAAAATGCTAGTGACGTGGTAAATGTCGTTCTTTTTTAACGGTCTAGCTAGGGTGTTGGTTAAGTGTCTGATTTAACCAACCAACTGCGAAATATATACGGGAAACGGCGTGCCGCTACGTTTTGTGACCTATAACCTCATTGCAGAGACGCCCTCTACCGCCTCTCTCTGCGCGGTCTGAGGCCCCTCGAGAAAGCAGAATGGCTGGCGCCAGCAGAGAAGGCCCAGCTCTGCCAAGACAAGGGCCAGACGGAAAGGGACTGCCACAACTACGTCAAAGTTCTGCTGTCGTATGGACACAAGCTGTTTGCGTGCGGAACCAACGCGTTCAGCCCTGTTTGTAGCTGGAGAGAGGTTAGTAAACTTAGTTTTGACTTTTTTCTTCTAAGTATAGGGCATCACACAATTTCAAGAGCCTTTGTGAAGTGCTGAACGGACTGATAGAGTTATTATCATCATCGCAATATACACTTACAATGATTCGGTGCAACTTTACTGTATCCCGTTCAACAGGGCATTTCAAAGCAAGTCCGGATTTGCCAGCCACATCATCCTCTGTTAGACAGTGGAGTGAATTGATTTGGATGGGTCAGTACGTCTGTCCTCGGTGTATTTCCTTAGACTTAAGTAGAAATACATAACATTGTATTTTTAAGGCTCTGATATTTTAAAAGAGGTACGGGGGAGTTTCTTGCCCTTCTTTGCTCCATCCCTAAGCCCACAACTTCCGAACGGGCGGTAGTATACAAAAATATTAATATTGACGTTGACTAAGTAATATGTATGATTTTATGGTCAATAAATTTTTTGAACTGAACTGAACTGAATTAGATGACGTAATCATATTATAAGTCCATAGCGCGTAGCGATGGGTTAGCCCCCTTTCACAAATAATGGAGTATTGAATAACTGGCTTGAAGTGGGCACAAGGGTGCTTCTGCCACCACGTGTGGTAAAAGGCGTGACGCTATGATGTTGTTGTTGATTGAAGATGTAAGAAAAGGCCGAGACACTGGCTTGATCTTTGATGCTTTATCTGAAAGAAGATGGAACTCTGAGGAGAAAGAAAGAATAAAATTGACAAACACATATTTCGTTATCCAACGCTCGTTCCAGATCGAGTCAATCAGCAAGGTGCTGGAGTGGACGAGCGGTATAGCAAACTGCCCGTACAACCCTCAGTCGAACGTCACCGGCCTCATATCTAATACGGGGGAGTACTATGCTGGAACACCGACTGATTTCGCGAGCTCCTACACCACTATACTAAGGTAACTATAAGATTTAGCACAGGCTAGTGAGTTGATGCTAAAATTGAGTAAACCTTGACAACTCCATACAAAATATGCTTGTGGCATTGAATACGCAAGAATCTATGGTTTTGGGCTCATGGACGTCGTGGGGTGTGACTGTGTTGTTCTGCGACTGAACTACCAGTAATCTGAATTATGCTGGACCTAGTTTAATTATAACCCTTGGCCAGGGCTACATATTTGTGCCTTTTGGAGTCGAAACTGTCGGTCCATGGGGCCCAGAGGCGCGAGTACTGTTCAAAGAACTCTCATCGCGCCTGGTCGATGCCTCAAATGACCGGAAGGCTGGAGCCTACCTTGGGCAACGGCTGAGTCTTGCCATACAGCGAGGCAACGCCGCCAGTCTTCTGGGCACCTTGCCCAGCGACGACGGCGGCAGTGATCTGGCTCAAATTTTCTATTTAAATTAACTTTTTCATTAAATCATTATTATTTTAATTGAAATGTATATAAACCTGTAATTATGTAAAAATAAAATTTCCCTTATGTACCTAGATTGTTTATATCAGTCAAGTCAATTAAATAAAGTTCATCATAAGATTAAACGATAACGACATTCATCCTTTGGCAGTAGTATAGCATTTCAAAATCAAAAGACACCAAATATCCTTGGAATCACATTACCTATACTTTTTATTGCTGAAATTGCTGTCTGAATTTCTGTTACGTCTTTCCATTTTTTTTGTATGCTGTATTGATAAAGGGAAAAGTGCTAAGGCTGTGCTATTACTATCCTCTACAATACCTACCTTTGTACCTAGACCGATCTGGAAACTAGGCTCTAATATTTTTACCATTCCTACCAACTCCAGTTTATGTTATGGTCGATGACCAGAAAAAGCTAGTATTTATGAACATGAACAAGTCCCCTACTGAGTATCGTTAATGGATGTAGGCATAAAAGGCATGCCAATTAACAGAGTGAGAGCTCAATATTTATATGGTGCCAACGATTTCTTTTCTGACTATGTACGTACACGTAGTATGACTTTAGATTAAGAAGTGATTATTTAGCTTGAACATTTCTATTCTTCTGTTTATTGCCCCTTGGGGCTTCGGGAATAATAACTTCGGGAATGATTAACGAAATGTCTACATACATGGCTACCGGTTGCCACAACATAGTTTACTTTCCATTGACTTCCTATGGGTCGTTACGGGTATGGGTGATTGTATCTTGATAGGAATTATGCCGAGTATAAAAAAATGTTTCAATGTTTTTAATTAATTGACCAAACCCATGTCCTGTCTGCTTGTAGGCCTGTCTGTTTATACGTAGACTGAACTGTCTGCTTGGATTAAGTCTAAGGCCTGTCTACTTGGACTAAAACTAAGAATTTTTAATTTACCGGGATGAAAATACCTAAGATCCATCTTATAAATCTATCTGTGTGCTACTTTCATTCAATTTCGTTCATCCATTTTCGCGTTATAGAGTAACAAACATCGACAATAACTCTCACATGACGACCTTTGTGGCGCAGTGGTTGCGCATCTGCCTACCATGCGAGGTCCCGGGTTCGAATCCCGGCTGGGGACAAAAAAAAAACCCAGGTCTTTGATGTTTACATGTTTGTGATGTCGCTGTTTCTGGTTCCCACGACACAGGGTATCCTCGTGTGGGGCCAGAAGCAATGTATGGTGCCAGTATGTAAATGTTTTTACATTTACAATACCAGAGGTATAATGCCCATTAACTTTCCAGGAGTAAAGGCGCGTTCTCACTAGAGGTGAGCACGCTAAGGACGACGCCACACGACCAGAAGTGGCTGAATGAGCCGCAGTTTGTGGGCAGCTTTGAGGACGACTACTTCGTATACTTCGTGTATAGAGAGCAGGCTGTCGAGTTCTTAAACTGTGGGAAGGTGGGTGGACAATTCTTCTTGCTTCACAATACCATCAGGGGCCGGATTCAGCAAGAGAATCGCATGTCAATAGCTATAGCGAGAGCGCAAAATACTGGTTTGTTTGTAGCCGGGGCGCGGCGCGTCGCACCGTCAACAAGGCAAAAGCGGCTGTTTGCGCCCTCACTATTAGCTAAATTGCCATGCGATTCCTTACGCGAATCCCGGAAAGAAAATGGATAATAATATAGAGCGTGTAATGGCCTACGCACACTCGGAAGGCATGGCAAGGGATTTTAAATTTTTGCCAATGGACATTCAAACGTATCGATAAAGAAATAAGACATAAATTGCCACGGCATTATTTGAAACGATATCAATTTATATCTTATTTCTATAATCGGTACGTTTGAATGTCCATTGGTAAAAACTAGCCATGCCGTCCCGGTCTGCGTAGGCCTTAACTGGGAGGTTCCTTGATGCGTAATACAGTAATAACTATATGGCCATGGGCTTGTGTTGTGTAAAATTCAATAAATAGATATTCTATTCTATTCTAATAATAAGCCGCTCTCAGATCTGAGAGTTAACTCAGCTTTGCACAATGGTAGTTTCGCTTCGGTTTTTAATTTTCACGCGCTTGAGATAAGTATACTGAACTGAGTATGTGTATAATTTAATTACTCTATATTTTCCCCAAATTGTGAGCGGAATTGGGCGGAGCCAGACCCGATTGCCGAAGATCGGAATAAATGCAAATCTGTACTTGAGAGGTGACAGGATGATATTGAGATGATGGTGATGATGATGTATTGTCCCCAGGCGACCTACTCGCGTATAGCCCGGGTATGCAAGAACGACGTAGGCAGTCCCTTCAACAAGGAGAACTGGAGTACGTTCCTCAAAGCGCGACTCAACTGCTCGAGTCGAGGGGAGTTCCCCTTCTACTATGACGAGGTTCAGAGCGTTGAGTATCTGACGCACGAGAAACTACTTGTGGCTACGTTCACTACGCCTGAGTGAGTATACTTAGTTTAAAATGTGCGGTGTTACCATATTATTGCAATTGAACGTCTATAAAGCCAGTTAAAACTTATTGAAAGCTACGTCCACAACTATTATGTACTTACACAGAATAAAATAGGTAAGTACACGTTTTTTCCCACACGGGAAACTTTTAGCCAGTTATGCACATTTTGAGTGACATGAACACATCGCCGCAAAAAAATAATGTTGTGACCGAAGTACTTGTAAAACTTTTTGGACCACCTAAATCGAGCCATACCCTATTTGACGAAAAGTAACATATTTCATAGTTTTAGAACAACGACATCATATCGTCACGGCTTTCCCCATACGGGGTGGCAGAGGCACAACTGTGCCTTTTTTTAGAACCACATAGTTTTAGACGGTTGCAATCATATCTGTGAAATGACGGGTGTCGCTAGTGGCTTTCGAGTATGGCATTTCAAAGATGGAGGTCGGTCGGCAGCACTAACCCCCACTCCCTGTCAACAGCAACGCCATCGCCGGCAGTGCGGTATGCATCTACAACATGACGGACATAACGGCGGCGTTCGACGGACCCTTCAGGGTGCAAGACCACCCGTCCAATGCGTGGGAGCAGAGGGCGAGGAACCAGCAGAATATGGACCACTTCCGGTGCAGGCCGGATTCTGGGTGAGATTTTGTGTGGCTTTATTTCAGGCTCGGTAGACACGACTGAAATAAGCGTTTTCATTATTTCGTTCATGCATTCATTTCTACACTCATTAATCATTCGTTCATGCATTTATTCTATCATTCATTCGTTCATTCGATCTTTTATTCATTCGTTCATTCTATCAGACATTCATTTATTCATTCATTAAGTCATATATTCATTCATTCCATAATGTATTGATGAATTTATTCATTCAATCATTCATTCATCCATTCATTATTCGTTCATTCATTCCTTCATTCATTCATTAATTTTTTGTTTATTATTTCATTCATTGATTCATTAATTTTTCGTTAATTCGTTTGATCGTTCATTCATTCATTCATTTATTTATTAAAAAACAAAACACACGCAGTGTGATACATACATGTTCCTATACTTGGTGATGAAGAGAAGAACTTGGTAACATTAATCTGCTGTACCTATGCATTACCTTTAATCTAAACCCCCTTACTTTCCAGCCTAAACATGCAATACCGAACCTACTACCTAATGAACGACGCCGTCCAACCCATATCAGGCGAGCCAATCTACACGTCCACACTCGAACGCTTCACCTACGTGACCATGGACGTAACCCACACCAAGTCCGTGGGCAAACAGTTTGTCGTGTTTGTGGCGACACAGAAGAGGGAAGTGGCGAAGCTGGTGGTGTTGCCAGCGTTCGGGGGAGCTTGTTTGGTGGAGTTGTGGAAGTTGGCCGATGAGAATGGAGGGTTTGACGTGCGGACAATGCAGTTTGTTAAGGATACTGTGAGTATGGCTAGGGGGGCAGGTAATGCCAGTTACGAAACATATCCATTAGAAAATTTGAATGGGATTTAAAAACAATAAAATCATTGAATATTGATTTTACCTAATTATTACACACATTGCAGAACAGAAAAAAAGTATACAAAGGTAGTGTTGGTGTGTACATGAGGGTGTGTACGTGGGTGTAGGCGTGTGTGAGTTCCTTTAAATTGAGCAGACCTTGCAGACTTCAGTATGGACGCAAGTTTCATTTGTTCGATATTTTGCGCCCGCCGCCGCCACCGCGCATTCCCCTCACCACCCCACACTCTGGACGAGGCCTATAAGTAACCGTGTTATATTTCCACCCCCAGATGTCAGTCTACCTCGGCACCGACCAGGGCGTGGTCCGCCTAGGCGCGCACCGCTGCGAGCGATACCGCGCCCGGACCACATGCCTCGCCGCTGCCGACCCCTACTGCGGCTGGGATGAAGGTCGCGAGCTGTGTGTTGATGCGACCACTCATCTGTATGAGTCGTACTTTACACAGGCGACTGATAAGTGCGCTTCTATGGACACCGCAGGTAGATTAGTATAGTTTAGATATCATTTGCTGCCAACCCCTCCTAGTGTTGGTAAATAATATTTGTGTTAGATCAAATCGTTCGGTCTGCATCTAATGTCTCGCTGTCCACAAATAATTTAGTCAGATTAAGATAGGAGAAGTGGCGTAAAGATATAATACCTACCATAATATAAGGACCATTCCATGAAGCGTAAGATCAGAATAATCAGTTATTTTCTTTGGGTTACCATCATCACTAACATCCTATCACCCTAAAGCTCCCACTACAGACTATAATTTGGAGCGACCTTGCGATTTAAAAACTTGGCGACTTTGTTTTTTCGTTTTTGATTTTGCAGAATGTTCCTTCTCAAATGTAATTTCACACACATACATGTTGCGTGTGAGTGATAATCATACTAGAGTATCCAATGAACTAACAAACTCAATTCGCCTCCAGTGGACGGCGGCTGGTCAGCCTGGTCGGAGTGGCAGCCGTGCGAGCAAGACACCGCGCCGCCGCTGTACGGCGAGGAGAAGCCCGACATGTGCCAGTGCCGCACGCGCCGGTGCGACAACCCGGGCCCGGCTCGTGGGGGGCAGCGCTGTCAGGGTAAGTGTCTACTGCAGTGTCGTACGGCGAGGAGAAGCCCGACATGTGCCAGTGTCGCACGCGCCGGTGCGACAACCCGGGCCCGGCTCGTGGGGGCAGCGCTGTCAGGGTAAGTGTCTACTGCAGTGTCGTACGGCGAGGAGAAGCCCGACATGTGCCAGTGCCGCACGCGCCGGTGCGACAACCCGGGCCCGGCTCGTGGGGGGCAGCGCTGTCAGGGTAAGTGTCTACTGCAGTGTCGTACGGCGAGGAGAAGCCCGACATGTGCCAGTGTCGCACGCGCCGGTGCGACAACCCGGGCCCGGCTCGTGGGGGCAGCGCTGTCAGGGTAAGTGTCTACTGCAGTGTCGTACGGCGAGGAGAAGCCCGACATGTGCCAGTGCCGCACGCGCCGGTGCGACAACCCGGGCCCGGCTCGTGGGGGAGGGGCTGTTCGGGTAAGATAGTTAATGGACACTAGCTAATCATTCGTCAGCACTAGTAACGACTCTGGGTGCGGCTGT